>JAGMVL010001261.1:0-41719 GCA_019202695.1 Populus x sibirica
AAATCCTAATTACTTTTTTAAAATTTTTTTAAATTTTATTATTTTAAAACATTTAAACTATCCTTGAGGAATCCAAAGCAGAAATCTAATTACTTTTTTTAAATTTCTTTTAAATTTTATAATTTTAAAACATTTAAACTATCCTTGAGGAATCCAAAAATAAATCTAATTACTTTTTTTAAATTTCTTTTAAATTTTATTATTTTAAAACATTTAAACTATCCTTGAGGAATCCAAAAAAGAAATCCTAATTACTTTTTTAAAATTTCTTTTAAATTTTATTATTTTAAAACATTTAAACTATCCTTGAGGAATCCAAAATAACTTTTTTTAAAATTTCTTTTAAATTTTATTATTTTAAAACATTTAAACTATCCTTGAGGAATCAAAACGAAATCCTAATTACTTTTTTAAAATTTCTTTTAAATTTTATTATTTTAAAACATTTAAACTATCCTTGGGAATCCAAATTCTTTTTTAAATTTCTTTTAAATTTTATTATTTTAAAACATTTAAACTATCCTTGAGGAATCCAAAAAGCAATCCTAATTACTTTTTTAAATTTGTTTTAAATTTTATTATTTTAAAACATTTAAACTATCCTTGAGGAATCCAAAAGCAGAAATCGTAATTACTTTTTTAAAATTTCTTTTAAATTTTATAATTTTAAAACATTTAAACTATCCTTGAGGAATCCAAAGAAATCAAATCACTTTTTTTAAATTTGTTTTAAATTTTATTATTTTAAAACATTTAAACTATCCTTGAGGAATCCAAAAATAAATCCTAATTCCTTTTTTAAAATTTCTTTTAAATTTTATTTTTTTAAAACATTTAAACTATCCTTGAAGAATCCAAAACAGAAATCATAATTACTTTTTTTAAATTTCTTTTAAATTTTATAATTTTAAAACATTTAAACTATCCTTGAGGAATCCAAAAGAAATCCTAATTACTTTTTTAAAATTTCTTTTAAATTTTATTATTTTAAAACATTTAAACTATCCTTGAGGAATCCAAAACAGAAATCCTAATTACTTTTTTAAAATTTCTTTTAAATTTTATTATTTTAAAATATTTAAACTATCCTTGAGGAATCCAAAACAGAAATCCTACTTACTTTTTTAAAATTTCTTTTAAATTTTATTATTTTAAAACATTTAAACTATCCTTGAGGAATCCAAAGCAGAAATCTAATCACTTTTTTTAAATTTGTTTTAAATTTTATTATTTTAAAACATTTAAACTATCCTTGAGGAATCAAATCAGAAATCCTAATTACTTTTTTAAAATTTCTTTTAAATTTTATTATTTTAAAACATTTAAACTATCCTTGAGGAATCAAAGCAGAAATCCTAATTACTTTTTTTAAATTTCTTTTAAATTTTATTATTTTAAAACATTTAAACTATCCTTGAGGAATCCAAAGCAGAAATCTAATTACTTTTTTAAAATTTCTTTTAAATTTTATTATTTTAAAACATTTAAACTATCCTTGAGGAATCCAAAACAGAAATCGTAATTACTTTTTTTAAATTTCTTTTAAATTTTATTATTTTAAAACATTTAAACTATCCTTGAGGAATCCAAAACAGAAATCCTAATTACTTTTTTAAAATTTCTTTTAAATTTTATTATTTTAAAACATTTAAACTATCCTTGAGGAATCCGAACAATCCTAATTACTTTTTTAAATTTGTTTTAAATTTTATTATTTTAAAACATTTAAACTATCCTTGAGGAATCAAAACGAAAATCCTAATTACTTTTTTAAAATTTCTTTTAAATTTTATTATTTTAAAACATTTAAACTATCCTTGAGGAATCCAAAACAGAAATCAATTACTTTTTTAAAATTTCTTTTAAATTTTATTATTTTAAAACATTTAAACTATCCTTGAGGAATCCAAAAGAAATCCTAATTACTTTTTTAAAATTTCTTTTAAATTTTATAATTTTAAAACATTTAAACTATCCTTGAGGAATCCAAAACAGAAATCGTAATTACTTTTTTAAAATTTCTTTTAAATTTTATTATTTTAAAACATTTAAACTATCCTTGAGGAATCAAAACAGAAATCCTAATTACTTTTTTAAAATTTCTTTTAAATTTTATTATTTTAAAACATTTAAACTATCCTTGAGGAATCCAAAACGTAAATCTTCTTTTTTAAATTTCTTTTAAATTTTATTATTTTAAAACATTTAAACACCTTAAAATTCACTTTTTTAAAATTTCGTTTTAAATTTTATTATTTTAAAACATTTAAACTATCCTTGAGGAATCCAAAAAGAAATCCTAATTACTTTTTTAAAATTTCTTTTAAATTTTATTATTTTAAAACATTTAAACTATCCTTGAGGAATCCAAAGCAGAAATCCTAATTACTTTTTTTAAATTTCTTTTAAATTTTATTATTTTAAAACATTTAAACTATCCTTGAGGAATCCAAAACAGAAATCCTAATTACTTTTTTAAAATTTCTTTTAAATTTTATTATTTTAAAACATTTAAACTATCCTTGAGGAATCCAAATCCTAATTACTTTTTTAAAATTTCTTTTAAATTTTATTATTTTAAAACATTTAAACTATCCTTGAGGAATCCAAAACAGAAATCCTAATTACTTTTTTAAAATTTCTTTTAAATTTTATTATTTTAAAACATTTAAACTATCCTTGAGGAATCCAAAACGGAAATCCTAATTACTTTTTTTAAAATTTCTTTTAAATTTTATTATTTTAAAACATTTAAACTATCCTTGAGGAATCCAAAACAGAAATCCTAATTACTTTTTTAAAATTTCTTTTAAATTTTATTATTTTAAAACATTTAAACTATCCTTGAGGAATCCAAAATAGAAATCGTAATTACTTTTTTAAAATTTCTTTTAAATTTTATAATTTTAAAACATTTAAACTATCCTTGAGGAATCCAAAACAGAAATCACTTTTTTTAAATTTGTTTTAAATTTTATTATTTTAAAACATTTAAACTATCCTTGAGGAATCCAAAACGGAAATCCTAATTACTTTTTTAAAATTTCTTTTAAATTTTATTATTTTAAAACATTTTAACTATCCTTGAGGAATCCAAAAGAGAAATCCTAATTACTTTTTTAAAATTTCTTTTAAATTTTATTATTTTAAAACATTTAAACTATCTTTGAGGAATCCAAACAGAAATCCTAATTACTTTTTTTAAATTTGTTTTAAATTTTATTATTTTAAAACATTTAAACTATCCTTGAGGAATCCAAAACAGAAATCGTAATTACTTTTTTAAAATTTCTTTTAAATTTTATAATTTTAAAACATTTAAACTATCCTTGAGGAATCCAAAACAGAAATCACTTTTTTTAAATTTGTTTTAAATTTTATTATTTTAAAACATTTAAACTATCCTTGAGGAATCAAAAGAAATCCTAATTACTTTTTTAAAATTTCTTTTAAATTTTATTATTTTAAAACATTTAAACTATCCTTGAGGAATCCAAAACGAAATCCTAATTACTTTTTTAAAATTTCTTTTAAATTTTATTATTTTAAAACATTTAAACTATCCTTGAGGAATCCAAAACAGAAATCCTAATTACTTTTTTTAAATTTCTTTTAAATTTTATTATTTTAAAACATTTAAACTATCCTTGAGGAATCCAAAACAGAAATCCTAATCTTTTTTAAAATTTGTTTTAAATTTTATTATTTTAAAACATTTAAACTATCCTTGAGGAATCCAAAAGGGAAATCCTAATTACTTTGTTAAAATTTCTTTTAAATTTTATTATTTTAAAACATTTAAACTATCCTTGAGGAATTCAAAACGGAAATCCTAATTACTTTTTTAAAATTTCTTTTAAATTTTATTATTTTAAAACATTTAAACTATCCTTGAGGAATCCAAAGCAGAAATCCTAATTACTTTTTTTAAATTTGTTTTAAATTTTATTATTTTAAAACATTTAAACTATCCTTGAGGAATCAAAACAGAAATCTAATTACTTTTTTAAAATTTCTTTTAAATTTTATTATTTTAAAACATTTAAACTATCCTTGAGGAATCCAAAACAGAAATCCTAATTACTTTTTTAAAATTTCTTTTAAATTTTATTATTTTAAAACATTTAAACTATCCTTGAGGAATCCAAAACAGAAATCCTAATTACTTTTTTAAAATTTCTTTTAAATTTTATTATTTTAAAACATTTAAACTATCCTTGAGGAATCCAAAATAGAAATCACTTTTTTAAATTTGTTTTAAATTTTATTATTTTAAAACATTTAAACTATCCTTGAGGAATCCAAAACAGAAATCCTAATTACTTTTTTAAAATTTCTTTTAAATTTTATTATTTTAAAACATTTAAACTATCCTTGAGGAATCCAAAACGGAAATCCTAATTACTTTTTTAAAATTTCTTTTAAATTTTATTATTTTAAAACATTTAAACTATCCTTGAGGAATCAAAACAGAAATCCTAATTACTTTTTTTAAAATTTCTTTTAAATTTTATTATTTTAAAACATTTAAACTATCCTTGAGGAATCCAAAATAGAAATCCTAATTACTTTTTTAAAATTTCTTTTAAATTTTATTATTTTAAAACATTTAAACTATCCTTGAGGAATCCAAAAAGAAATCAACTTTTTTTAAATTTGTTTTAAATTTTATTATTTTAAAACATTTAAACTATCCTTGAGGAATCCAAAACGGAAATCGTAATTACTTTTTTAAAATTTCTTTTAAATTTTATTATTTTAAAACATTTAAACTATCCTTGAGGAATCCAAAACAGAAATCGTAATTACTTTTTTAAAATTTCTTTTAAATTTTATTATTTTAAAACATTTAAACTATCCTTGAGGAATCCAAAACGAAATCCTAATTACTTTTTTAAAATTTCTTTTAAATTTTATTATTTTAAAATATTTAAACTATCCTTGAGGAATCCAAAACAGAAATCTAATTCTTTTTAAAATTTCTTTTAAATTTTATTATTTTAAAACATTTAAACTATCCTTGAGGAATCCCAAATCGAAATAACTTTTTTAAAATTTCTTTTAAATTTTATTATTTTAAAACATTTAAACTATCCTTGAGGAATCCAAAAAAGAAATCCTAATTACTTTTTTAAAATTTCTTTTAAATTTTATTATTTTAAAACATTTAAACTATCCTTGAGGAATCCAAAAAGAAATCTAATTACTTTTTTTAAATTTGTTTTAAATTTTATTATTTTAAAACATTTAAACTATCCTTGAGGAATCAAAAACAGAAATCGTAATTACTTTTTTTAAAATTTCTTTTAAATTTTATTATTTTAAAACATTTAAACTATCCTTGAGGAATCCAAAACAAATCGTAATCACTTTTTTTAAATTTCTTTTAAATTTTATTATTTTAAAACATTTAAACTATCCTTGAGGAATCCAAAACAGAAATCCTAATTACTTTTTTAAAATTTCTTTTAAATTTTATTATTTTAAAACATTTAAACTATCCTTGAGGAATCAAAAACAGAAATCGTAATTACTTTTTTAAAATTTCTTTTAAATTTTATTATTTTAAAACATTTAAACTATCCTTGAGGAATCCAAAAATGGAAATCCTAATTACTTTTTTAAAAATTTCTTTTAAATTTTATTATTTTAAAACATTTAAACTATCCTTGAGGAATCCAAAACAGAAATCCTAATTACTTTTTTAAAATTTCTTTTAAATTTTATTATTTTAAAACATTTAAACTATCCTTGAGGAATCAAAAAGCAATCCTAATTACTTTTTTAAAATTTCTTTTAAATTTTATTATTTTAAAACATTTAAACTATCCTTGAGGAATCCAAAAAATCTACTTTTTTAAATTTGTTTTAAATTTTATTATTTTAAAAAATTTTAAACTATCCTGGGAATGAATCACTTTTTTTAAAATCTCTTTTAAATTTTATTATTTTAAAACATTTAAACTATCCTTGAGGAATCCAAAACGGAAATCCTAATTACTTTTTTAAAATTTCTTTTAAATTTTATTATTTTAAAACATTTAAACTATCCTTGAGGAATCCAAAACAGAAATCCTAATTACTTTTTTAAAATTTCTTTTAAATTTTATTATTTTAAAACATTTAAACTATCCTTGAGGAATCCAAAACTGAAATCACTTTTTTTTAAATTTGTTTTAAATTTTATTATTTTAAAACATTTAAACTATCCTTGAGGAATCCAAAACAGAAATCCTAATTACTTTTTTAAAATTTCTTTTAAATTTTATTATTTTAAAACATTTAAACTATCCTTGAGGAATCCAAACAGAAATCCTAATTACTTTTTTAAAATTTCTTTTAAATTTTATTATTTTAAAACATTTAAACTATCCTTGAGGAATCCAAAAAGAAATCCTAATTACTTTTTTAAAATTTGTTTTAAATTTTATTATTTTAAAACATTTAAACTATCCTTGAGGAATCCAAAACAGAAATCCTAATTACTTTTTTAAAATTTCTTTTAAATTTTATTATTTTAAAACATTTAAACTATCCTTGAGGAATCCAAAAAGAAATCCTAATTACTTTTTTAAAATTTCTTTTAAATTTTATTATTTTAAAACATTTAAACTATCCTTGAGGAATCCAAAACAGAAATCAATTACTTTTTTAAATTTGTTTTAAATTTTATTATTTTAAAACATTTAAACTATCCTTGAGGAATCCAAAAGAGAAATCGTAATTACTTTTTTAAAATTTCTTTTAAATTTTATTATTTTAAAACATTTAAACTATCCTTGAGGAATCCAAAAGGAAATCCTAATCACTTTTTTTAAATTTGTTTTAAATTTTATTATTTTAAAACATTTAAACTATCCTTGAGGAATCCAAAAGGGAAATCCTAATTACTTTTTTAAAATTTCTTTTAAATTTTATTATTTTAAAACATTTAAACTATCCTTGAGGAATCCAAAACAGAAATCCTAATTACTTTTTTAAAATTTGTTTTAAATTTTATTATTTTAAAACATTTAAACTATCCTTGAGGAATCCAAAACAGAAATCCTAATTACTTTTTTAAAATTTCTTTTAAATTTTATTATTTTAAAACATTTAAACTATCCTTGAGGAATCCAAAACAGAAATCCTAATTACTTTTTTAAAATTTCTTTTAAATTTTATTATTTTAAAACATTTAAACTATCCTTGAGGAATCCAAAACGGAAATCTAATTACTTTTTTAAAATTTCTTTTAAATTTTATTATTTTAAAACATTTAAACTATCCTTGAGGAATCCAAAAAGAAATCCTAATTACTTTTTTAAAATTTCTTTTAAATTTTATTATTTTAAAACATTTAAACTATCCTTGAGGAATCCAAAACAGAAATCCTAATTACTTTTTTTAAATTTCTTTTAAATTTTATTATTTTAAAACATTTAAACTATCCTTGAGGAATCCAAAACAGAAATCTAATTACTTTTTTAAAATTTCTTTTAAATTTTATTATTTTAAAACATTTAAACTATCCTTGAGGAATCCAAAAAGAAATCCTAATTACTTTTTTAAAATTTCTTTTAAATTTTATTATTTTAAAACATTTAAACTATCCTTGAGGAATCCAAAACAGAAATCCTAATTACTTTTTTAAAATTTCTTTTAAATTTTATTATTTTAAAACATTTAAACTATCCTTGAGGAATCCAAAACAGAAATCACTTTTTTTAAATTTGTTTTAAATTTTATTATTTTAAAACATTTAAACTATCCTTGAGGAATCCAAAACAGAAATCCTAATTACTTTTTTAAAATTTCTTTTAAATTTTATAATTTTAAAACATTTAAACTATCCTTGAGGAATCCAAAACAGAAATCCTAATTACTTTTTTTAAATTTGTTTTAAATTTTATTATTTTAAAACATTTAAACTATCCTTGAGGAATCCAAAACAGAAATCTAATTACTTTTTTAAAATTTCTTTTAAATTTTATTATTTTAAAACATTTAAACTATCCTTGAGGAATCCAAAAGAGAAATCAATTACTTTTTTAAATTTGTTTTAAATTTTATTATTTTAAAACATTTAAACTATCCTTGAGGAATCCAAAAAGAAATCCTAATTACTTTTTTAAAATTTCTTTTAAATTTTATTATTTTAAAACATTTAAACTATCCTTGAGGAATCCAAAACAGAAATCCTAATTACTTTTTTAAAATTTCTTTTAAATTTTATTATTTTAAAACATTTAAACTATCCTTGAGGAATCCAAAACAGAAATCAATCACTTTTTTTAAATTTGTTTTAAATTTTATTATTTTAAAACATTTAAACTATCCTTGAGGAATCCAAAAAGAAATCGTAATTACTTTTTTAAAATTTCTTTTAAATTTTATTATTTTAAAACATTTAAACTATCCTTGAGGAATCCAAAACAGAAATCCCTAATTACTTTTTTAAAATTTCTTTTAAATTTTATTATTTTAAAACATTTAAACTATCCTTGAGGAATCCAAAACAGAAATCCTAATTACTTTTTTAAAATTTCTTTTAAATTTTATTATTTTAAAACATTTAAACTATCCTTGAGGAATCCAAAACAGAAATCCTAATTACTTTTTTAAAATTTCTTTTAAATTTTATTATTTTAAAACATTTAAACTATCCTTGAGGAATCCAAAACAGAAATCCTAATTACTTTTTTAAAATTTCTTTTAAATTTTATTATTTTAAAACATTTAAACTATCCTTGAGGAATCCAAAACTGAAATCCTAATTACTTTTTTAAAATTTCTTTTAAATTTTATTATTTTAAAACATTTAAACTATCCTTGAGGAATCCAAAACAGAAATCCTAATTACTTTTTTAAATTTCTTTTAAATTTTATTATTTTAAAACATTTAAACTATCCTTGAGGAATCCAAAACAGAAATCCTAATTACTTTTTTAAAATTTGTTTTAAATTTTATTATTTTAAAACATTTAAACTATCCTTGAGGAATCCAAAAAGAAATCCTAATTACTTTTTTAAAATTTCTTTTAAATTTTATTATTTTAAAACATTTAAACTATCCTTGAGGAATCCAAAACAGAAATCACTTTTTTTAAATTTCTTTTAAATTTTATTATTTTAAAACATTTAAACTATCCTTGAGGAATCCAAAACGGAAATCCTAATTACTTTTTTAAAATTTCTTTTAAATTTTATTATTTTAAAACATTTAAACTATCCTTGAGGAATCCAAAAGAAATCCTAATTACTTTTTTAAAATTTCTTTTAAATTTTATTATTTTAAAACATTTAAACTATCCTTGAGGAATCCAAAACAGAAATCCTAATTACTTTTTTTAAAATTTCTTTTAAATTTTATTATTTTAAAACATTTAAACTATCCTTGAGGAATCCAAAACAGAAATCCTAATTACTTTTTTAAAATTTCTTTTAAATTTTATTATTTTAAAACATTTAAACTATCCTTGAGGAATCCAAAACAGAAATCCTAATTACTTTTTTAAAATTTCTTTTAAATTTTATTATTTTAAAACATTTAAACTATCCTTGAGGAATCCAAAAAAGAAATCCTAATTACTTTTTTTAAAATTTCTTTTAAATTTTATTATTTTAAAACATTTAAACTATCCTTGAGGAATCCAAAACAGAAATCGTAATTACTTTTTTAAAATTTCTTTTAAATTTTATTATTTTAAAACATTTAAACTATCCTTGAGGAATCCAAAACAGAAATCCTAATTACTTTTTTAAAATTTCTTTTAAATTTTATTATTTTAAAACATTTAAACTATCCTTGAGGAATCCAAAACAGAAATCCTAATTACTTTTTTAAAATTTCTTTTAAATTTTATTATTTTAAAACATTTAAACTATCCTTGAGGAATCCAAAAAAGAAATCCTAATTACTTTTTTAAAATTTCTTTTAAATTTTATTATTTTAAAACATTTAAACTATCCTTGAGGAATCCAAAACAGAAATCCTAATTACTTTTTTTAAATTTCTTTTAAATTTTATTATTTTAAAACATTTAAACTATCCTTGAGGAATCCAAAACAGAAATCCTAATTACTTTTTTAAAATTTCTTTTAAATTTTATTATTTTAAAACATTTAAACTATCCTTGAGGAATCCAAAACAGAAATCCTAATTACTTTTTTAAAATTTCTTTTAAATTTTATTATTTTAAAACATTTAAACTATCCTTGAGGAATCCAAAATAGAAATCCTAATTACTTTTTTAAAATTTCTTTTAAATTTTATTATTTTAAAACATTTAAACTATCCTTGAGGAATCCAAAACAGAAATCCTAATTACTTTTTTTAAATTTCTTTTAAATTTTATTATTTTAAAACATTTAAACTATCCTTGAGGAATCCAAAACAGAAATCCTAATTACTTTTTTAAAATTTCTTTTAAATTTTATTATTTTAAAACATTTAAACTATCCTTGAGGAATTCAAAAAGAAATCCTAATTCTTTTTTTAAATTTGTTTTAAATTTTATTATTTTAAAACATTTAAACTATCCTTGAGGAATCCAAAACAGAAATCCTAATTACTTTTTTAAAATTTCTTTTAAATTTTATTATTTTAAAACATTTAAACTATCCTTGAGGAATCCAAAACAGAAATCGTAATTACTTTTTTAAAATTTCTTTTAAATTTTATTATTTTAAAACATTTAAACTATCCTTGAGGAATCCAAAACAGAAATCCTAATTACTTTTTTAAAATTTCTTTTAAATTTTATTATTTTAAAACATTTAAACTATCCTTGAGGAATCCAAAAAGAAATCCTAATTACTTTTTTTAAAATTTGATTTAAATTTTATAATTTTAAAATATTTAAACTATCCTTGAGGAATCCAAAAAAGAAATCACTTTTTTTAAATTTGTTTTAAATTTTATTATTTTAAAACATTTAAACTATCCTTGAGGAATCCAAAACAGAAATCCTAATTACTTTTTTAAAATTTCTTTTAAATTTTATTATTTTAAAACATTTAAACTATCCTTGAGGAATCCAAAACAGAAATCCTAATTACTTTTTTAAAATTTCTTTTAAATTTTATTATTTTAAAACATTTAAACTATCCTTGAGGAATCCAAAACAGAAATCCTAATTACTTTTTTAAAATTTCTTTTAAATTTTATTATTTTAAAACATTTAAACTATCCTTGAGGAATCCAGAAATCGTAATTACTTTTTTAAAATTTCTTTTAAATTTTATTATTTTAAAACATTTAAACTATCCTTGAGGAATCCAAAAACGAGAAATCCTAATTACTTTTTTTAAAATTTCTTTTAAATTTTATTATTTTAAAACATTTAAACTATCCTTGAGGAATCCAAAAAAGAAATCCTAATTACTTTTTTAAAATTTCTTTTAAATTTTATTATTTTAAAACATTTAAACTATCCTTGAGGAATCCAAAACAGAAATCCTAATTACTTTTTTAAAATTTCTTTTAAATTTTATTATTTTAAAACATTTAAACTATCCTTGAGGAATCCAAAACAGAAATCTAATTACTTTTTTAAAATTTCTTTTAAATTTTATTATTTTAAAACATTTAAACTATCCTTGAGGAATCCAAAACAGAAATCCTAATTACTTTGTTAAAATTTCTTTTAAATTTTATTATTTTAAAACATTTAAACTATCCTTGAGGAATCCAAAACAGAAATTCGTAATTACTTTTTTAAAATTTCTTTTAAATTTTATTATTTTAAAACATTTAAACTATCCTTGAGGAATCCAAAACAGAAATCACTTTTTTTAAATTTGTTTTAAATTTTATTATTTTAAAACATTTAAACTATCCTTGAGGAATCCAAAACAGAAATCCTAATTACTTTTTTAAAATTTCTTTTAAATTTTATTATTTTAAAACATTTAAACTATCCTTGAGGAATCCAAAACAGAAATCCTAATTACTTTTTTAAAATTTCTTTTAAATTTTATTATTTTAAAACATTTAAACTATCCTTGAGGAATCCAAAAGAGAAATCCTAATTACTTTTTTAAAATTTCTTTTAAATTTTATTATTTTAAAACATTTAAACTATCCTTGAGGAATCCAAAACAGAAATCCTAATTACTTTTTTAAAATTTCTTTTAAATTTTATTATTTTAAAACATTTAAACTATCCTTGAGGAATCCAAAAAGAAATCCTAATTACTTTTTTAAAATTTCTTTTAAATTTTATTATTTTAAAACATTTAAACTATCCTTGAGGAATCCAAAACAGAAATCACTTTTTTTTAAATTTGTTTTAAATTTTATTATTTTAAAACATTTAAACTATCCTTGAGGAATCCAAAACAGAAATCCTAATTACTTTTTTAAAATTTCTTTTAAATTTTATTATTTTAAAACATTTAAACTATCCTTGAGGAATCCAAAACAGAAATCCTAATTACTTTTTTAAAATTTCTTTTAAATTTTATTATTTTAAAACATTTAAACTATCCTTGAGGAATCCAAAACAGAAATCACTTTTTTTAAATTTGTTTTAAATTTTATTATTTTAAAACATTTAAACTATCCTTGAGGAATCCCAAAAAAGAAATCGTAATTACTTTTTTAAAATTTCTTTTAAATTTTATTATTTTAAAACATTTAAACTATCCTTGAGGAATCCAAAACAGAAATCCTAATTACTTTTTTAAAATTTCTTTTAAATTTTATTATTTTAAAACATTTAAACTATCCTTGAGGAATCCAAAAACAGAAATCCTAATTACTTTTTTAAAATTTCTTTTAAATTTTATTATTTTAAAACATTTAAACTATCCTTGAGGAATCCAAAACGGAAATCCTAATTACTTTTTTAAAATTTCTTTTAAATTTTATTATTTTAAAACATTTAAACTATCCTTGAGGAATCCAAAACAGAAATCTAATTACTTTTTTAAAATTTCTTTTAAATTTTATTATTTTAAAACATTTAAACTATCCTTGAGGAATCCAAAACAGAAATCGTAATTACTTTTTTTAAATTTCTTTTAAATTTTATTATTTTAAAACATTTAAACTATCCTTGAGGAATCCAAAACAGAAATCCTAATTACTTTTTTAAAATTTCTTTTAAATTTTATTATTTTAAAACATTTAAACTATCCTTGAGGAATCCAAAACAGAAATCCTAATTACTTTTTTAAAATTTCTTTTAAATTTTATTATTTTAAAACATTTAAACTATCCTTGAGGAATCCAAAACAGAAATCAATTACTTTTTTTAAATTTGTTTTAAATTTTATTATTTTAAAACATTTAAACTATCCTTGAGGAATCCAAAACAGAAATCCTAATTACTTTTTTAAAATTTCTTTTAAATTTTATTATTTTAAAACATTTAAACTATCCTTGAGGAATCCAAAAAGAAATCCTAATTACTTTTTTAAAATTTCTTTTAAATTTTATTATTTTAAAACATTTAAACTATCCTTGAGGAATCCAAAACAGAAATTACTTTTTTTAAATTTGTTTTAAATTTTATTATTTTAAAACATTTAAACTATCCTTGAGGAATCCAAAACGGAAATCCTAATTACTTTTTTAAAATTTCTTTTAAATTTTATTATTTTAAAACATTTAAACTATCCTTGAGGAATCCAAAACAGAAATCCTAATTACTTTTTTAAAATTTCTTTTAAATTTTATTATTTTAAAACATTTAAACTATCCTTGAGGAATCCAAAACAGAAATCCTAATTACTTTTTTTAAAATTTCTTTTAAATTTTATTATTTTAAAACATTTAAACTATCCTTGAGGAATCCAAAACAGAAATCCTAATTACTTTTTTAAAATTTCTTTTAAATTTTATTATTTTAAAACATTTAAACTATCCTTGAGGAATCCAAAACAGAAATCCTAATTACTTTTTTTAAAATTTCTTTTAAATTTTATTATTTTAAAACATTTAAACTATCCTTGAGGAATCCAAAACAGAAATCCTAATTTTTTTTAAATTTCTTTTAAATTTTATTATTTTAAAACATTTAAACTATCCTTGAGGAATCCAAAACAGAAATCCTAATTACTTTTTTAAAATTTCTTTTAAATTTTATTATTTTAAAACATTTAAACTATCCTTGAGGAATCCAAAACAGAAATCTAATTACTTTTTTAAAATTTCTTTTAAATTTTATTATTTTAAAACATTTAAACTATCCTTGAGGAATCCAAAACAGAAATCGTAATTACTTTTTTAAAATTTCTTTTAAATTTTATTATTTTAAAACATTTAAACTATCCTTGAGGAATCCAAAACAGAAATCCTAATTACTTTTTTAAAATTTCTTTTAAATTTTATTATTTTAAAACATTTAAACTATCCTTGAGGAATCCAAAAGAAATCCTAATTACTTTTTTAAAATTTCTTTTAAATTTTATTATTTTAAAACATTTAAACTATCCTTGAGGAATCCAAAACAGAAATCCAATCACTTTTTTTAAATTTGTTTTAAATTTTATTATTTTAAAACATTTAAACTATCCTTGAGGAATCCAAAACAGAAATCCTAATTACTTTTTTAATTACTTTTTTAAAATTTCTTTTAAATTTTATTATTTTAAAACATTTAAACTATCCTTGAGGAATCCAAAACAAATCGTAATTACTTTTTTAAAATTTCTTTTAAATTTTATTATTTTAAAACATTTAAACTATCCTTGAGGAATCCAAAACAGAAATCCTAATTACTTTTTTAAAATTTCTTTTAAATTTTATTATTTTAAAACATTTAAACTATCCTTGAGGAATCCAAAAACAGAAATCCTAATTACTTTTTTAAAATTTCTTTTAAATTTTATTATTTTAAAACATTTAAACTATCCTTGAGGAATCCAAAAGGAAATCCTAATTACTTTTTTAAAATTTCTTTTAAATTTTATTATTTTAAAACATTTAAACTATCCTTGAGGAATCCAAAACAGAAATCCTAATTACTTTTTTAAAATTTCTTTTAAATTTTATTATTTTAAAACATTTAAACTATCCTTGAGGAATCCAAAACAGAAATCCTAATTACTTTTTTAAAATTTCTTTTAAATTTTATTATTTTAAAACATTTAAACTATCCTTGAGGAATCCAAAACAGAAATCGTAATTACTTTTTTAAAATTTCTTTTAAATTTTATTATTTTAAAACATTTAAACTATCCTTGAGGAATCCAAAACAGAAATCCTAATTACTTTTTTAAAATTTCTTTTAAATTTTATTATTTTAAAACATTTAAACTATCCTTGAGGAATCCAAAACAGAAATCCTAATTACTTTTTTAAAATTTCTTTTAAATTTTATTATTTTAAAACATTTAAACTATCCTTGAGGAATTCAAAACAGAAATCCTAATTACTTTTTTAAAATTTCTTTTAAATTTTATTATTTTAAAACATTTAAACTATCCTTGAGGAATCCAAAACAGAAATCCTAATTACTTTTTTAAAATTTCTTTTAAATTTTATTATTTTAAAACATTTAAACTATCCTTGAGGAATCCAAAACAGAAATCCTAATTACTTTTTTAAAATTTCTTTTAAATTTTATTATTTTAAAACATTTAAACTATCCTTGAGGAATCCAAAAAGAAATCCTAATTACTTTTTTAAAATTTCTTTTAAATTTTATTATTTTAAAACATTTAAACTATCCTTGAGGAATTCAAAACAGAAATCCTAATTACTTTTTTAAAATTTCTTTTAAATTTTATTATTTTAAAACATTTAAACTATCCTTGAGGAATCCAAAACAGAAATCGTAATTACTTTTTTAAAATTTCTTTTAAATTTTATTATTTTAAAACATTTAAACTATCCTTGAGGAATCCAAAACAGAAATCCTAATTACTTTTTTAAAATTTGTTTTAAATTTTATTATTTTAAAACATTTAAACTATCCTTGAGGAATCCAAAGCAGAAATCTAATTACTTTTTTAAAATTTCTTTTAAATTTTATTATTTTAAAACATTTAAACTATCCTTGAGGAATCCAAAACGAATTCTAATTACTTTTTTAAAATTTCTTTTAAATTTTATTATTTTAAAACATTTAAACTATCCTTGAGGAATCCAAAACAGAAATCGTAATTACTTTTTTAAAATTTCTTTTAAATTTTATTATTTTAAAACATTTAAACTATCCTTGAGGAATCCAAAACTGAAATCTAATTACTTTTTTAAAATTTCTTTTAAATTTTATTATTTTAAAACATTTAAACTATCCTTGAGGAATCCAAAACAGAAATCCAATTACTTTTTTTAAATTTCGTTTTAAATTTTATTATTTTAAAACATTTAAACTATCCTTGAGGAATCCAAAACAGAAATCCTAATTACTTTTTTAAAATTTCTTTTAAATTTTATTATTTTAAAACATTTAAACTATCCTTGAGGAATCAAAAACAGAAATCCTAATTACTTTTTTAAAATTTCTTTTAAATTTTATTATTTTAAAACATTTAAACTATCCTTGAGGAATCCAAAACAGAAATCCTAATTACTTTTTTAAAATTTCTTTTAAATTTTATTATTTTAAAACATTTAAACTATCCTTGAGGAATCCAAAACAGAAATCGTAATTACTTTTTTAAAATTTCTTTTAAATTTTATTATTTTAAAACATTTAAACTATCCTTGAGGAATCCAAAACAGAAATCACTTTTTTTAAATTTGTTTTAAATTTTATTATTTTAAAACATTTAAACTATCCTTGAGGAATCCAAAACAGAAATCGTAATTACTTTTTTAAAATTTCTTTTAAATTTTATTATTTTAAAACATTTAAACTATCCTTGAGGAATCCAAAAAGAAATCCTAATTACTTTTTTAAAATTTCTTTTAAATTTTATTATTTTAAAACATTTAAACTATCCTTGAGGAATCCAAAAAGAAATCCTAATTACTTTTTTAAAATTTCTTTTAAATTTTATTATTTTAAAACATTTAAACTATCCTTGAGGAATCCAAAACAGAAATCCTAATTACTTTTTTAAAATTTCTTTTAAATTTTATTATTTTAAAACATTTAAACTATCCTTGAGGAATCCAAAACGAAATCCTAATTACTTTTTTAAAATTTCTTTTAAATTTTATTATTTTAAAACATTTAAACTATCCTTGAGGAATCCAAAACAGAAATCCTAATTACTTTTTTAAAATTTCTTTTAAATTTTATTATTTTAAAACATTTAAACTATCCTTGAGGAATCCAAAACAGAAATCCTAATTCCTTTTTTAAAATTTCTTTTAAATTTTATTATTTTAAAACATTTAAACTATCCTTGAGGAATCCAAAACGGAAATCAATACTTTTTTTAAATTTGTTTTAAATTTTATTATTTTAAAACATTTAAACTATCCTTGAGGAATTCAAAACAGAAATTCTAATTACTTTTTTAAAATTTCTTTTAAATTTTATTATTTTAAAACATTTAAACTATCCTTGAGGAATCCAAAACAGAAATCCTAATTACTTTTTTAAAATTTCTTTTAAATTTTATTATTTTAAAACATTTAAACTATCCTTGAGGAATCCAAAACAGAAATCGTAATTACTTTTTTTAAAATTTCTTTTAAATTTTATTATTTTAAAACATTTAAACTATCCTTGAGGAATCCAAAAGAAATCCTAATACTTTTTTAAAATTTGTTTTAAATTTTATTATTTTAAAACATTTAAACTATCCTTGAGGAATCCAAAACGGAAATCGTAATTACTTTTTTAAAATTTCTTTTAAATTTTATTATTTTAAAACATTTAAACTATCCTTGAGGAATCCAAAACAGAAATCAATTACTTTTTTTAAATTTGTTTTAAATTTTATTATTTTAAAACATTTAAACTATCCTTGAGGAATCCAAAAAAAATCGTAATTACTTTTTTAAAATTTCTTTTAAATTTTATTATTTTAAAACATTTAAACTATCCTTGGGGTTCCAAAAGAATAAAATTTGTTTTAAATTTTATTATTTTAAAACATTTAAACTATCCTTGAGGAATCAAAAAGAAATCCTAATTACTTTTTTAAAATTTCTTTTAAATTTTATTATTTTAAAACATTTAAACTATCCTTGAGGAATCCAAAACAGAAATCTAATTACTTTTTTAAAATTTCTTTTAAATTTTATTATTTTAAAACATTTAAACTATCCTTGAGGAATCCAAAAAGAAATCCTAATACTTTTTAAATTTCTTTTAAATTTTATTATTTTAAAACATTTAAACTATCCTTGAGGAATCCAAAAAGAAATCCTAATTACTTTTTTAAAATTTCTTTTAAATTTTATTATTTTAAAACATTTAAACTATCCTTGAGGAATCCAAAACCAAATCCTAATCACTTTTTTTAAATTTGTTTTAAATTTTATTATTTTAAAACATTTAAACTATCCTTGAGGAATCCAAAACAGAAATCCTAATTACTTTTTTAAAATTTCTTTTAAATTTTATTATTTTAAAACATTTAAACTATCCTTGAGGAATCCAAAAAAGAAATCCTAATTACTTTTTTAAAATTTCTTTTAAATTTTATTATTTTAAAACATTTAAACTATCCTTGAGGAATCCAAAAACAGAAATCACTTTTTTTAAATTTGTTTTAAATTTTATTATTTTAAAACATTTAAACTATCCTTGAGGAATCCAAAACAGAAATCGTAATTACTTTTTTAAAATTTCTTTTAAATTTTATTATTTTAAAACATTTAAACTATCCTTGAGGAATCCAAAACAGAAATCTAATTACTTTTTTTAAATTTCTTTTAAATTTTATTATTTTAAAACATTTAAACTATCCTTGAGGAATCCAAAACAGAAATCCTAATTACTTTTTTAAAATTTCTTTTAAATTTTATTATTTTAAAACATTTAAACTATCCTTGAGGAATCCAAAACAGAAATCTAATTACTTTTTTAAAATTTCTTTTAAATTTTATTATTTTAAAACATTTAAACTATCCTTGAGGAATCCAAAACGGAAATCCTAATTACTTTTTTAAAATTTCTTTTAAATTTTATTATTTTAAAACATTTAAACTATCCTTGAGGAATCCAAAACAGAAATCCTAATCACTTTTTTAAAATTTCTTTTAAATTTTATTATTTTAAAAATTTGTTTTAAATTTTATTATTTTAAAACATTTAAACTATCCTTGAGGAATCCAAAACAGAAATCCTAATTACTTTTTTAAAATTTCTTTTAAATTTTATTATTTTAAAACATTTAAACTATCCTTGAGGAATCCAAAACAGAAATCCTAATTACTTTTTAAAATTTCTTTTAAATTTTATTGTTTTAAAACATTTAAACTATCCTTGAGGAATCCAAAGCAAAGTAATTACTTTTTTAAAATTTGTTTTAAATTTTATTATTTTAAAACATTTAAACTACTCTGGAAAATGTCAATTACTTTTTTAAAATTTCTTTTAAATTTTATTATTTTAAAACATTTAAACTATCCTTGAGGAATCCAAAACAGAAATCTAATTACTTTTTTAAAATTTCTTTTAAATTTTATTATTTTAAAACATTTAAACTATCCTTAAGGAATCCAAAACAGAAATCGTAATTACTTTTTTAAAATTTCATTTAAATTTTATAATTTTAAAACATTTAAACTATCCTTGAGGAATCCAAAACAGAAATTACTTTTTTAAAATTTCTTTTAAATTTTATTATTTTAAAACATTTAAACTATCCTTGAGGAATCCAAAACAGAAATCCTAATTACTTTTTTAAAATTTCTTTTAAATTTTATTATTTTAAAACATTTAAACTATCCTTGAGGAATCCAAAACTGAAATCCTAATTACTTTTTTAAAATTTCTTTTAAATTTTATTATTTTAAAACATTTAAACTATCCTTGAGGAATCCAAAACAGAAATCCTAATTACTTTTTTAAAATTTCTTTTAAATTTTATTATTTTAAAACATTTAAACTATCCTTGAGGAATCCAAAACAGAAATCCTAATTACTTTTTTAAAATTTCTTTTAAATTTTATTATTTTAAAACATTTAAACTATCCTTGAGGAATCCAAAACAGAAATCGTAATTACTTTTTTAAAATTTCTTTTAAATTTTATTATTTTAAAACATTTAAACTATCCTTGAGGAATCCAAAACAGAAATCCTAATTACTTTTTTAAAATTTCTTTTAAATTTTATTATTTTAAAACATTTAAACTATCCTTGAGGAATCCAAAACAGAAATCCTAATTACTTTTTTTAAAATTTCTTTTAAATTTTATTATTTTAAAACATTTAAACTAATCTTGATAAATCCAAAACAGAAATCTAATTACTTTTTTTAAAATTTCTTTTAAATTTTATTATTTTAAAACATTTAAACTATCCTTGAGGAATCCAAAACAGAAATCAACTTTTTTTAAATTTGTTTTAAATTTTATTATTTTAAAACATTTAAACTATCCTTGAGGAATCCAAAAAGAAATCGTAATTACTTTTTTAAAATTTCTTTTAAATTTTATTATTTTAAAACATTTAAACTATCCTTGAGGAATCCAAAACAGAAAATCACTTTTTTTAAATTTGTTTTAAATTTTATTATTTTAAAACATTTAAACTATCCTTGAGGAATCCAAAACAGAAATCCTAATTACTTTTTTAAAATTTCTTTTAAATTTTATTATTTTAAAACATTTAAACTATCCTTGAGGAATCCAAAACAGAAATCCTAATTACTTTTTTAAAATTTCTTTTAAATTTTATTATTTTAAAACATTTAAACTATCCTTGAGGAATCCAAAAAGAAATCCTAATTACTTTTTTTAAAATTTCTTTTAAATTTTATTATTTTAAAACATTTAAACTATCCTTGAGGAATCCAAAAAGAAATCCTAATTACTTTTTTAAAATTTCTTTTAAATTTTATTATTTTAAAACATTTAAACTATCCTTGAGGAATCCAAAACAGAAATCTAATTACTTTTTTAAAATTTCTTTTAAATTTTATTATTTTAAAACATTTAAACTATCCTTGAGGAATCCAAAACAGAAATCCTAATTACTTTTTTAAAATTTCTTTTAAATTTTATTATTTTAAAACATTTAAACTATCCTTGAGGAATCAAAACAGAAATCCTAATTACTTTTTTTAAATTTCTTTTAAATTTTATTATTTTAAAACATTTAAACTATCCTTGAGGAATCCAAAACGAAATCCTAATTACTTTTTTAAAATTTCTTTTAAATTTTATTATTTTAAAACATTTAAACTATCCTTGAGGAATCCAAAACAGAAATCCTAATTACTTTTTTAAAATTTCTTTTAAATTTTATTATTTTAAAACATTTAAACTATCCTTGAGGAATCCAAAAACAAATCAATTACTTTTTTTAAAATTTGTTTTAAATTTTATTATTTTAAAACATTTAAACTATCCTTGAGGAATCCAAAAAGAAATCTAATTACTTTTTTTAAATTTCTTTTAAATTTTATTATTTTAAAACATTTAAACTATCCTTGAGGAATCCAAAACAGAAATCCTAATTACTTTTTTAAAATTTCTTTTAAATTTTATTATTTTAAAACATTTAAACTATCCTTGAGGAATCCAAAACAGAAATCCTAATTACTTTTTTAAAATTTCTTTTAAATTTTATTATTTTAAAACATTTAAACTATCCTTGAGGAATCCAAAACAGAAATCAATACTTTTTTAAAATTTCTTTTAAATTTTATTATTTTAAAACATTTAAACTATCCTTGAGGAATCCAAAACAGAAATCCTAATTACTTTTTTAAAATTTCTTTTAAATTTTATTATTTTAAAACATTTAAACTATCCTTGAGGAATCCAAAACGGAAATCCTAATTACTTTTTTAAAATTTCTTTTAAATTTTATTATTTTAAAACATTTAAACTATCCTTGAGGAATCCAAAACAGAAATCCTAATTACTTTTTTAAAATTTCTTTTAAATTTTATTATTTTAAAACATTTAAACTATCCTTGAGGAATCCAAAACAGAAATCGTAATTACTTTTTTAAAATTTCTTTTAAATTTTATTATTTTAAAACATTTAAACTATCCTTGAGGAATCCAAAACAGAAATCACTTACTTTTTTTAAATTTGTTTTAAATTTTATTATTTTAAAACATTTAAACTATCCTTGAGGAATTCAAAACAGAAATCTAATTACTTTTTTAAAATTTCTTTTAAATTTTATTATTTTAAAACATTTAAACTATCCTTGAGGAATCCAAAACAGAAATCTAATTACTTTTTTAAAATTTCTTTTAAATTTTATTATTTTAAAACATTTAAACTATCCTTGAGGAATCCAAAACAGAAATCCTAATTACTTTTTTAAAATTTCTTTTAAATTTTATTATTTTAAAACATTTAAACTATCCTTGAGGAATCCAAAACAGAAATCCTAATTACTTTTTTAAAATTTCTTTTAAATTTTATTATTTTAAAACATTTAAACTATCCTTGAGGAATCCAAAACAGAAATCCTAATTACTTTTTTAAAATTTCTTTTAAATTTTATTATTTTAAAACATTTAAACTATCCTTGAGGAATCCAAAAACAGAAATCCTAATTACTTTTTTTAAAATTTCTTTTAAATTTTATTATTTTAAAACATTTAAACTATCCTTGAGGAATCCAAAACAGAAATCCTAATTACTTTTTTAAAATTTCTTTTAAATTTTATTATTTTAAAACATTTAAACTATCCTTGAGGAATCCAAAACAGAAATCTAATTACTTTTTTAAAATTTCTTTTAAATTTTATTATTTTAAAACATTTAAACTATCCTTGAGGAATCCAAAAAGAAATCCTAATTACTTTTTTTAAAATTTCTTTTAAATTTTATTATTTTAAAACATTTAAACTATCCTTGAGGAATCCAAAACAGAAATCCTAATTACTTTTTTAAAATTTCTTTTAAATTTTATTATTTTAAAACATTTAAACTATCCTTGAGGAATCCAAAAAGAAATCCTAATTACTTTTTTAAAATTTCTTTTAAATTTTATTATTTTAAAACATTTAAACTATCCTTGAGGAATCCAAAAAGAAATCCTAATTACTTTTTTAAAATTTCTTTTAAATTTTATTATTTTAAAACATTTAAACTATCCTTGAGGAATCAAAAAGAAATCCTAATTACTTTTTTAAAATTTCTTTTAAATTTTATTATTTTAAAACATTTAAACTATCCTTGAGGAATCCAAAACAGAAATCCTAATTACTTTTTTAAAATTTCTTTTAAATTTTATTATTTTAAAACATTTAAACTATCCTTGAGGAATCAAAAAGAAATCCTAATTACTTTTTTAAAATTTCTTTTAAATTTTATTATTTTAAAACATTTAAACTATCCTTGAGGAATCCAAAACAGAAATCCTAATTACTTTTTTAAAATTTCTTTTAAATTTTATTATTTTAAAACATTTAAACTATCCTTGAGGAATCCAAAACAGAAATCGTAATTACTTTTTTAAAATTTCTTTTAAATTTTATTATTTTAAAACATTTAAACTATCCTTGAGGAATCCAAAAAGAAATCACTTTTTTTAAATTTCTTTTAAATTTTATTATTTTAAAACATTTAAACTATCCTTGAGGAATCCAAAACAGAAATCCTAATTACTTTTTTAAAATTTCTTTTAAATTTTATTATTTTAAAACATTTAAACTATCCTTGAGGAATCCAAAACAGAAATCCTAATTACTTTTTTAAAATTTCTTTTAAATTTTATTATTTTAAAACATTTAAACTATCCTTGAGGAATCCAAAAAGAAATCCAATACTTTTTTTAAATTTGTTTTAAATTTTATTATTTTAAAACATTTAAACTATCCTTGAGGAATCCAAAACAAAAATCCTAATTACTTTTTTAAAATTTCTTTTAAATTTTATTATTTTAAAACATTTAAACTATCCTTGAGGAATCCAAAAAGAAATCCTAATTACTTTTTTAAAATTTCTTTTAAATTTTATTATTTTAAAACATTTAAACTATCCTTGAGGAATCCAAAGCAGAAATCTAATTACTTTTTTAAAATTTGTTTTAAATTTTATTATTTTAAAACATTTAAACTATCCTTGAGGAATCCAAAACAGAAATCCTAATTACTTTTTTAAAATTTCTTTTAAATTTTATTATTTTAAAACATTTAAACTATCCTTGAGGAATCCAAAACAGAAATCCTAATTACTTTTTTAAAATTTCTTTTAAATTTTATTATTTTAAAACATTTAAACTATCCTTGAGGAAGTCAAAACAGAAATCCTAATTACTTTTTTTAAAATTTCTTTTAAATTTTATTATTTTAAAACATTTAAACTATCCTTGAGGAATCCAAAACAGAAATCCTAATTACTTTTTTAAAATTTCTTTTAAATTTTATTATTTTAAAACATTTAAACTATCCTTGAGGAATCCAAAGCAGAAATCTAATTACTTTTTTAAAATTTCTTTTAAATTTTATTATTTTAAAACATTTAAACTATCCTTGAGGAATCCAAAACAGAAATCCTAATTACTTTTTTAAAATTTCTTTTAAATTTTATTATTTTAAAACATTTAAACTATCCTTGAGGAATCCAAAACAGAAATCCTAATTACTTTTTTAAAATTTCTTTTAAATTTTATTATTTTAAAACATTTAAACTATCCTTGAGGAATCCAAAGCAGAAATCCAATTACTTTTTTAAAATTTGTTTTAAATTTTATTATTTTAAAACATTTAAACTATCCTTGAGGAATCCAAAGAGAAATCATAATTTCTTTTTATAAATTTCATTTAAATTTTATAATTTTAAAACATTTAAACTATCCTTGTGGAATCCAAAAGAAAAATCATTTTTTTTAAATTTGTTTTAAATTTTATTATTTTAAAACATTTAAACTATCCTTGAGGAATCCAAAACAGAAATCCTAATTACTTTTTTAAAATTTCTTTTAAATTTTATTATTTTAAAACATTTAAACTATCCTTGAGGAATCCAAAACAGAAATCAATTACTTTTTTTAAATTTGTTTTAAATTTTATTATTTTAAAACATTTAAACTATCCTTGAGGAATCCAAAACAGAAATCCGTAATTACTTTTTTAAAATTTCTTTTAAATTTTATTATTTTAAAACATTTAAACTATCCTTGAGGAATCCAAAAAGAAATCCTAATTACTTTTTTTAAATTTCTTTTAAATTTTATTATTTTAAAACATTTAAACTATCCTTGAGGAATCCAAAACAGAAATCCTAATTACTTTTTTAAAATTTCTTTTAAATTTTATTATTTTAAAACATTTAAACTATCCTTGAGGAATCCAAAACAGAAATCCTAATTACTTTTTTAAAATTTCTTTTAAATTTTATTATTTTAAAACATTTAAACTATCCTTGAGGAATCCAAAACAGAAATCCTAATTACTTTTTTTAAATTTCTTTTAAATTTTATTATTTTAAAACATTTAAACTATCCTTGAGGAATCCAAAACAGAAATCCTAATTACTTTTTTAAAATTTCTTTTAAATTTTATTATTTTAAAACATTTAAACTATCCTTGAGGAATCCAAAAAGAAATCCTAATTACTTTTTTAAAATTTCTTTTAAATTTTATTATTTTAAAACATTTAAACTATCCTTGAGGAATCCAAAACAGAAATCCTAATTACTTTTTTAAAATTTCTTTTAAATTTTATTATTTTAAAACATTTAAACTATCCTTGAGGAATCCAAAAAGAAATCCTAATTACTTTTTTTAAATTTGTTTTAAATTTTATTATTTTAAAACATTTAAACTACTTGGGGTAAAATTACTTTTTTAAAATTTGTTTTAAATTTTATTATTTTAAAACATTTAAACTATCCTTGAGGAATCCAAAACAGAAATCGTAAACTTTTTTAAAATTTCTTTTAAATTTTATTATTTTAAAACATTTAAACTATCCTTGAGGAATCCAAAACAGAAATCCTAATTACTTTTTTAAAATTTCTTTTAAATTTTATTATTTTAAAACATTTAAACTATCCTTGAGGAATCCAAAACAGAAATCGTAATTACTTTTTTAAAATTTCTTTTAAATTTTATTATTTTAAAACATTTAAACTATCCTTGAGGAATCCAAAACAGAAATCCTAATTACTTTTTTTAAATTTCTTTTAAATTTTATTATTTTAAAACATTTAAACTATCCTTGAGGAATCCAAAACAGAAATCCTAATTACTTTTTTAAAATTTCTTTTAAATTTTATTATTTTAAAACATTTAAACTATCCTTGAGGAATCCAAAACAGAAATCCTAATTACTTTTTTAAAATTTCTTTTAAATTTTATTATTTTAAAACATTTAAACTATCCTTGAGGAATCCAAAACAGAAATCCTAATTACTTTTTTAAAATTTCTTTTAAATTTTATTATTTTAAAACATTTAAACTATCCTTGAGGAATCCAAAACAGAAATCTAATTACTTTTTTAAAATTTCTTTT
Organism: Populus x sibirica; assembly: GCA_019202695.1. Lineage (NCBI taxonomy): Eukaryota > Viridiplantae > Streptophyta > Magnoliopsida > Malpighiales > Salicaceae > Populus > Populus x sibirica. The sequence goes on from JAGMVL010001261.1 coordinate 26,485, forward strand.
AAATTTTATTATTTTAAAACATTTAAACTATCCTTGAGGAATCCAAAAAGAAATCTAATTACTTTTTTAAAATTTCTTTTAAATTTTATTATTTTAAAACATTTAAACTATCCTTGAGGAATCCAAAACAGAAATCCTAATTACTTTTTTAAAATTTCTTTTAAATTTTATTATTTTAAAACATTTAAACTATCCTTGAGGAATCCAAAACAGAAATCTAATTACTTTTTTAAAATTTCTTTTAAATTTTATTATTTTAAAACATTTAAACTATCCTTGTGGAATCCAAAACAAATCCTAATTACTTTTTTAAAATTTCTTTTAAATTTTATTATTTTAAAACATTTAAACTATCCTTGAGGAATCCAAAACAGAAATCGTAATTACTTTTTTAAAATTTCTTTTAAATTTTATTATTTTAAAACATTTAAACTATCCTTGAGGAATCCAAAACATAAATCACTTTTTTTAAATTTGTTTTAAATTTTATTATTTTAAAACATTTAAACTATCCTTGAGGAATCCAAAACAGAAATCCTAATTACTTTTTTAAAATTTCTTTTAAATTTTATTATTTTAAAACATTTAAACTATCCTTGAGGAATCCAAAACAGAAATCTAATTACTTTTTTAAAATTTCTTTTAAATTTTATTATTTTAAAACATTTAAACTATCCTTGAGGAATCCAAAACGAAATCCTAATTACTTTTTTAAAATTTCTTTTAAATTTTATTATTTTAAAACATTTAAACTATCCTTGAGGAATCCAAAACAGAAATCCTAATTACTTTTTTAAAATTTCTTTTAAATTTTATAATTTTAAAACATTTAAACTATCCTTGAGGAATCCAAAACAGAAATCACTTTTTTTAAATTTCTTTTAAATTTTATTATTTTAAAACATTTAAACTATCCTTGAGGAATCCAAAACAGAAATCCTAATTACTTTTTTAAAATTTCTTTTAAATTTTATTATTTTAAAACATTTAAACTATCCTTGAGGAATCCAAAACAGAAATCCTAATTACTTTTTTAAAATTTCTTTTAAATTTTATTATTTTAAAACATTTAAACTATTCGAGGAAATAATTACTTTTTTAAAATTCTTTTAAATTTTATAATTTTAAAACATTTAAACTATCCTTGAGGAATCCAAAACAGAAATCACTTTTTTTAAATTTGTTTTAAATTTTATTATTTTAAAACATTTAAACTATCCTTGAGGAATCCAAAACAGAAATCACTTTTTTTAAATTTGTTTTAAATTTTATTATTTTAAAACATTTAAACTATCCTTGAGGAATCCAAAACAGAAATCAATTACTTTTTTAAATTTCTTTTAAATTTTATTATTTTAAAACATTTAAACTATCCTTGAGGAATCCAAAACAGAAATCCTAATTACTTTTTTAAAATTTCTTTTAAATTTTATTATTTTAAAACATTTAAACTATCCTTGAGGAATCCAAAAAGAAATCTAATTACTTTTTTTAAATTTGTTTTAAATTTTATTATTTTAAAACATTTAAACTATCCTTGAGGAATCCAAAACAGAAATCAATTACTTTTTTTAAATTTGTTTTAAATTTTATTATTTTAAAACATTTAAACTATCCTTGAGGAATCCAAAACAGAAATCGTAATTACTTTTTTAAAATTTCTTTTAAATTTTATTATTTTAAAACATTTAAACTATCCTTGAGGAATCCAAAACAGAAATCTAATTACTTTTTTAAAATTTCTTTTAAATTTTATTATTTTAAAACATTTAAACTATCCTTGAGGAATCCAAAACAGAAATCCTAATTACTTTTTTAAAATTTCTTTTAAATTTTATTATTTTAAAACATTTAAACTATCCTTGAGGAATCCAAAACAGAAATCCTAATTTCTTTAAAATTTCTTTTAAATTTTATTATTTTAAAACATTTAAACTATCCTTGAGGAATCCAAAAAGAAATCCTAATTACTTTTTTTAAAATTTCTTTTAAATTTTATTATTTTAAAACATTTAAACTATCCTTGAGGAATCCAAAACAGAAATCCTAATTACTTTTTTAAAATTTCTTTTAAATTTTATTATTTTAAAACATTTAAACTATCCTTGAGGAATCCAAAACAGAAATCCAAATTACTTTTTTAAAATTTCTTTTAAATTTTATTATTTTAAAACATTTAAACTATCCTTGAGGAATCCAAAAAAGAAATCGTAATTACTTTTTTAAAATTTCTTTTAAATTTTATTATTTTAAAACATTTAAACTATCCTTGAGGAATCCAAAACAGAAATCCAATTACTTTTTTAAATTTGTTTTAAATTTTATTATTTTAAAACATTTAAACTATCCTTGAGGAATCCAAACAGAAATCCTAATTACTTTTTTAAAATTTCTTTTAAATTTTATTATTTTAAAACATTTAAACTATCCTTGAGGAATCCAAAACGGAAATCCTAATTACTTTTTTAAAATTTCTTTTAAATTTTATTATTTTAAAACATTTAAACTATCCTTGAGGAATCCAAAACAGAAATCCTAATTATTTTTTTAAAATTTCTTTTAAATTTTATTATTTTAAAACATTTAAACTATCCTTGAGGAATCCAAAACAGAAATCGTAATTACTTTTTTAAAATTTCTTTTAAATTTTATTATTTTAAAACATTTAAACTATCCTTGAGGAATCCAAAACGGAAATCAATTACTTTTTTAAAATTTCTTTTAAATTTTATTATTTTAAAACATTTAAACTATCCTTGAGGAATCCAAAACAGAAATCCTAATTACTTTTTTAAAATTTCTTTTAAATTTTATTATTTTAAAACATTTAAACTATCCTTGAGGAATCCAAAACAGAAATCCTAATTACTTTTTTAAAATTTCTTTTAAATTTTATTATTTTAAAACATTTAAACTATCCTTGAGGAATCCAAAAAGAAATCAATTACTTTTTTTAAATTTCTTTTAAATTTTATTATTTTAAAACATTTAAACTATCCTTGAGGAATCCAAAACAGAAATCCTAATTACTTTTTTAAAATTTCTTTTAAATTTTATTATTTTAAAACATTTAAACTATCCTTGAGGAATCCAAAAAAGAAATCCTAATTACTTTTTTAAAATTTCTTTTAAATTTTATTATTTTAAAACATTTAAACTATCCTTGAGGAATCCAAAACAGAAATCTAATTACTTTTTTAAAATTTCTTTTAAATTTTATTATTTTAAAACATTTAAACTATCCTTGAGGAATCCAAAAAATCGTAATTACTTTTTTTAAATTTGTTTTAAATTTTATTATTTTAAAACATTTAAACTATCCTTGAGGAATCCAAAACAGAAATCTAATTACTTTTTTAAAATTTCTTTTAAATTTTATTATTTTAAAACATTTAAACTATCCTTGAGGAATCCAAAAGAAATCCTAATTACTTTTTTAAAATTTCTTTTAAATTTTATTATTTTAAAACATTTAAACTATCCTTGAGGAATCCAAAACAGAAATCCTAATTACTTTTTTAAAATTTCTTTTAAATTTTATTATTTTAAAACATTTAAACTATCCTTGAGGAATCCAAAACAGAAATCCTAATTACTTTTTTAAAATTTCTTTTAAATTTTATTATTTTAAAACATTTAAACTATCCTTGAGGAATCCAAAACAGAAATCCTAATTACTTTTTTAAAATTTCTTTTAAATTTTATTATTTTAAAACATTTAAACTATCCTTGAGGAATCCAAAACAGAAATCCTAATTACTTTTTTAAAATTTCTTTTAAATTTTATTATTTTAAAACATTTAAACTATCCTTGAGGAATCCAAAACAGAAATCCTAATTACTTTTTTAAAATTTCTTTTAAATTTTATTATTTTAAAACATTTAAACTATCCTTGAGGAATCCAAAAGAAATCAATTACTTTTTTTAAATTTGTTTTAAATTTTATTATTTTAAAACATTTAAACTATCCTTGAGGAATCCAAAAAGAAATCCTAATTACTTTTTTAAAATTTCTTTTAAATTTTATTATTTTAAAACATTTAAACTATCCTTGAGGAATCCAAAACAGAAATCCTAACTTCTTTTTTTAAAATTTCTTTTAAATTTTATTATTTTAAAACATTTAAACTATCCTTGAGGAATCCAAAACAGAAATCCTAATTACTTTTTTAAAATTTCTTTTAAATTTTATTATTTTAAAACATTTAAACTATCCTTGAGGAATCCAAAAAGAACTAATCACTTTTTTTAAATTTGTTTTAAATTTTATTATTTTAAAACATTTAAACTATCCTTGAGGAATCCAAAAAGAAATCCTAATTACTTTTTTTAAAATTTCTTTTAAATTTTATTATTTTAAAACATTTAAACTATCCTTGAGGAATCCAAAAAGAAATCCTAATTACTTTTTTAAAATTTCTTTTAAATTTTATAATTTTAAAACATTTAAACTATCCTTGAGGAATCCAAAATAGAAATCAATTACTTTTTTTAAATTTGTTTTAAATTTTATTATTTTAAAACATTTAAACTATCCTTGAGGAATCCAAAACAGAAATCCTAATTACTTTTTTAAAATTTCTTTTAAATTTTATTATTTTAAAACATTTAAACTATCCTTGAGGAATCCAAAACAGAAATCCTAATTACTTTTTTAAAATTTCTTTTAAATTTTATTATTTTAAAACATTTAAACTATCCTTGAGGAATCCAAAAAGAAATCCTAATTACTTTTTTAAAATTTCTTTTAAATTTTCTTGTTTTAAAACATTTAAACTATCCTTGAACAATCCAAAAAAAGAAATCCTAATTACTTTTTTAAAATTTCTTTTAAATTTTATTATTTTAAAACATTTAAACTATCCTTGAGGAATCCAAAACAGAAATCACTTTTTTTAAATTTGTTTTAAATTTTATTATTTTAAAACATTTAAACTATCCTTGAGGAATCCAAAACAGAAATCCTAATTACTTTTTTAAAATTTCTTTTAAATTTTATTATTTTAAAACATTTAAACTATCCTTGAGGAATCCAAAACAGAAATCCTAATTACTTTTTTAAAATTTCTTTTAAATTTTATTATTTTAAAACATTTAAACTATCCTTGAGGAATCCAAAACAGAAATCCTAATTACTTTTTTAAAATTTCTTTTAAATTTTATTATTTTAAAACATTTAAACTATCCTTGAGGAATCCAAAACAGAAATCCGTAATTACTTTTTTAAAATTTCTTTTAAATTTTATAATTTTAAAACATTTAAACTATCCTTGAGGAATCCAAAACAGAAATCACTTTTTTAAAATTTGTTTTAAATTTTATTATTTTAAAACATTTAAACTATCCTTGAGGAATCCAAAACAGAAATCCTAATTACTTTTTTAAAATTTCTTTTAAATTTTATTATTTTAAAACATTTAAACTATCCTTGAGGAATCCAAAAGAAATCACTTTTTTTAAATTTGTTTTAAATTTTATTATTTTAAAACATTTAAACTATCCTTGAGGAATCCAAAACAGAAATCCGTAATTACTTTTTTAAAATTTCTTTTAAATTTTATTATTTTAAAACATTTAAACTATCCTTGAGGAATCCAAAACAGAAATCCTAATTACTTTTTTAAAATTTCTTTTAAATTTTATTATTTTAAAACATTTAAACTATCCTTGAGGAATCCAAAACAGAAATCCTAATTACTTTTTTTAAAATTTCTTTTAAATTTTATTATTTTAAAACATTTAAACTATCCTTGAGGAATCCAAAACAAAATCCTAATTACTTTTTTTAAAATTTCTTTTAAATTTTATAATTTTAAAATATTTAAACTATCCTTGAGGAATCCAAAAAAGAAATCACTTTTTTTAAATTTGTTTTAAATTTTATTATTTTAAAACATTTAAACTATCCTTGAGGAATCCAAAACAGAAATCGTAATTACTTTTTTAAAATTTCTTTTAAATTTTATAATTTTAAAACATTTAAACTATCCTTGAGGAATCCAAAACAGAAATCACTACTTTTTTTAAATTTCTTTTAAATTTTATTATTTTAAAACATTTAAACTATCCTTGAGGAATCCAAAAAGAAATCCTAATTACTTTTTTAAAATTTCTTTTAAATTTTATTATTTTAAAACATTTAAACTATCCTTGAGGAATCCAAAACAGAAATCCTAATTACTTTTTTAAAATTTCTTTTAAATTTTATTATTTTAAAACATTTAAACTATCCTTGAGGAATCCAAAACAGAAATCCTAATTACTTTTTTTAAATTTGTTTTAAATTTTATTATTTTAAAACATTTAAACTATCCTTGAGGAATCCAAAACAGAAATCGTAATTACTTTTTTAAAATTTCTTTTAAATTTTATTATTTTAAAACATTTAAACTATCCTTGAGGAATCCAAAACGGAAATCCTAATTACTTTTTTTAAAATTTGTTTTAAATTTTATTATTTTAAAATATTTAAACTATCCTTGAGGAATCCAAAAAAGAAATCTAATTACTTTTTTAAAATTTCTTTTAAATTTTATAATTTTAAAACATTTAAACTATCCTTGAGGAATCCAAAGAAATCGTAATTACTTTTTTAAATTTGTTTTAAATTTTATTATTTTAAAACATTTAAACTATCCTTGAGGAATCCAAAAGAAATCGTAATTACTTTTTTAAAATTTCTTTTAAATTTTATTATTTTAAAACATTTAAACTATCCTTGAGGAATCCAAAAGAAATCCTAATTACTTTTTTAAAATTTGTTTTAAATTTTATTATTTTAAAACATTTAAACTATCCTTGAGGAATCCAAAAGAAATCAATTACTTTTTTAAAATTTGTTTTAAATTTTATTATTTTAAAACATTTAAACTATCCTTGAGGAATCCAAAACAGAAATCCTAATTACTTTTTTAAAATTTCTTTTAAATTTTATTATTTTAAAACATTTAAACTATCCTTGAGGAATCCAAAACAGAAATCTAATTACTTTTTTAAAATTTCTTTTAAATTTTATTATTTTAAAACATTTAAACTATCCTTGAGGAATCCAAAACAGAAATCTAATTACTTTTTTAAAATTTCTTTTAAATTTTATTATTTTAAAACATTTAAACTATCCTTGAGGAATCCAAAAAAGAAATCCTAATTACTTTTTTAAAATTTCTTTTAAATTTTATTATTTTAAAACATTTAAACTATCCTTGAGGAATCCAAAAAGAAATCCTAATTACTTTTTTAAAATTTCTTTTAAATTTTATTATTTTAAAACATTTAAACTATCCTTGAGGAATCAAAAAGAAATCCTAATTACTTTTTTAAAATTTCTTTTAAATTTTATTATTTTAAAACATTTAAACTATCCTTGAGGAATCCAAAAGAAATCCTAATTACTTTTTTAAAATTTCTTTTAAATTTTATTATTTTAAAACATTTAAACTATCCTTGAGGAATCCAAAACAGAAATCTATACTTTTTTTAAATTTGTTTTAAATTTTATTATTTTAAAACATTTAAACTATCCTTGAGGAATCCAAAAAAGAAATCCTAATTACTTTTTTAAAATTTCTTTTAAATTTTATTATTTTAAAACATTTAAACTATCCTTGAGGAATCCAAAACAGAAATCCTAATTACTTTTTTAAAATTTCTTTTAAATTTTATTATTTTAAAACATTTAAACTATCCTTGAGGAATCCAAAAAGAAATCCTAATTACTTTTTTAAAATTTCTTTTAAATTTTATTATTTTAAAACATTTAAACTATCCTTGAGGAATCCAAAAAGAAATCCTAATTACTTTTTTAAAATTTCTTTTAAATTTTATTATTTTAAAACATTTAAACTATCCTTGAGGAATCCAAAAAGAAATCCTAATTACTTTTTTAAAATTTCTTTTAAATTTTATTATTTTAAAACATTTAAACTATCCTTGAGGAATCCAAAAAAGAAATCCTAATTACTTTTTTAAAATTTCTTTTAAATTTTATTATTTTAAAACATTTAAACTATCCTTGAGGAATCCAAAAAAGAAATCCTAATTACTTTTTTAAAATTTCTTTTAAATTTTATAATTTTAAAATATTTAAACTATCCTTGAGGAATCCAAAAAAGAAATCACTTTTTTTAAATTTGTTTTAAATTTTATTATTTTAAAACATTTAAACTATCCTTGAGGAATCCAAAACAGAAATCCTAATTACTTTTTTAAAATTTCTTTTAAATTTTATTATTTTAAAACATTTAAACTATCCTTGAGGAATCCAAAACGGAAATCCTAATTGCTTTTTTAAAATTTCTTTTAAATTTTATTATTTTAAAACATTTAAACTATCCTTGAGGAATCCAAAACAGAAATCCAATACTTTTTTTAAATTTGTTTTAAATTTTATTATTTTAAAACATTTAAACTATCCTTGAGGAATTCAAAACTGAAATCCTAATTACTTTTTTAAAATTTCTTTTAAATTTTATTATTTTAAAACATTTAAACTATCCTTGAGGAATCCAAAACAGAAATCGTAATTACTTTTTTAAAATTTCTTTTAAATTTTATTATTTTAAAACATTTAAACTATCCTTGAGGAATCAAAACAAAGAAATCCAATTACTTTTTTAAAATTTCTTTTAAATTTTATTATTTTAAAACATTTAAACTATCCTTGAGGAATCCAAAAAGAAATCCTAATTACTTTTTTAAAATTTCTTTTAAATTTTATTATTTTAAAACATTTAAACTATCCTTGAGGAATCCAAAAAGAAATCCTAATTACTTTTTTAAAATTTCTTTTAAATTTTATTATTTTAAAACATTTAAACTATCCTTGAGGAATCCAAAAAGAAATCCAATTACTTTTTTAAAATTTCTTTTAAATTTTATTATTTTAAAACATTTAAACTATCCTTGAGGAATCCAAAACAGAAATCCTAATTACTTTTTTAAAATTTCTTTTAAATTTTATTATTTTAAAACATTTAAACTATCCTTGAGGAATCCAAAAAAGAAATCAATTACTTTTTTTAAATTTCTTTTAAATTTTATTATTTTAAAACATTTAAACTATCCTTGAGGAATCCAAAAACAGAAATCCTAATTACTTTTTTAAAATTTGTTTTAAATTTTATTATTTTAAAACATTTAAACTATCCTTGAGGAATCCAAAACAGAAATCCTAATTACTTTTTTAAAATTTCTTTTAAATTTTATTATTTTAAAACATTTAAACTATCCTTGAGGAATCCAAAACAGAAATCCTAATTACTTTTTTTAAAATTTGTTTTAAATTTTATTATTTTAAAACATTTAAACTATCCTTGAGGAATCCAAAAAGAAATCCTAATTACTTTTTTAAAATTTGTTTTAAATTTTATTATTTTAAAACATTTAAACTATCCTTGAGGAATCCAAAAAGAAATCCTAATTACTTTTTTAAAATTTCTTTTAAATTTTATTATTTTAAAACATTTAAACTATCCTTAAGGAATCCAAAACATAAATCACTTTTTTAAAATTTGTTTTAAATTTTATTATTTTAAAACATTTAAACTATCCTTGAGGAATCCAAAACAGAAATCCTAATTACTTTTTTAAAATTTCTTTTAAATTTTATTATTTTAAAACATTTAAACTATCCTTGAGGAATCCAAAAAGAAATCCTAATTACTTTTTTTAAAATTTCTTTTAAATTTTATTATTTTAAAACATTTAAACTATCCTTGAGGAATCCAAAACAGAAATCCTAATTACTTTTTTAAAATTTCTTTTAAATTTTATTATTTTAAAACATTTAAACTATCCTTGAGGAATCAAAAACAGAAATCCTAATTACTTTTTTAAAATTTCTTTTAAATTTTATTATTTTAAAACATTTAAACTATCCTTGAGGAATCCAAAACAGAAATCGTAATTACTTTTTTAAAATTTCTTTTAAATTTTATTATTTTAAAACATTTAAACTATCCTTGAGGAATCCAAAAGAAATCCAATTACTTTTTTAAATTTGTTTTAAATTTTATTATTTTAAAACATTTAAACTATCCTTGAGGAATCCAAAACGGAAATCCTAATTACTTTTTTAAAATTTCTTTTAAATTTTATTATTTTAAAACATTTAAACTATCCTTGAGGAATCCAAAACAGAAATCCTAATTACTTTTTTAAAATTTCTTTTAAATTTTATTATTTTAAAATTAAATCTGGAAATTAATACTTTTTAAATTTTAAATTTATTATTTTAAAACATTTAAACTATCCTTGAGGAATCCAAAACAGAAATCCTAATTACTTTTTTAAAATTTCTTTTAAATTTTATTATTTTAAAACATTTAAACTATCCTTGAGGAATCCAAAAAGAAATCCTAATTACTTTTTTAAAATTTCTTTTAAATTTTATTATTTTAAAACATTTAAACTATCCTTGAGGAATCCAAAAAGAAATCCTAATTACTTTTTTAAAATTTCTTTTAAATTTTATTATTTTAAAACATTTAAACTATCCTTGAGGAATCCAAAACAGAAATCAATTTTTTTTTAAATTTGTTTTAAATTTTATTATTTTAAAACATTTAAACTATCCTTGAGGAATCCAAAACAGAAATCCTAATTACTTTTTTAAAATTTCTTTTAAATTTTATTATTTTAAAACATTTAAACTATCCTTGAGGAATCCAAAACAGAAATCCTAATTACTTTTTTAAAATTTCTTTTAAATTTTATTATTTTAAAACATTTAAACTATCCTTGAGGAATCCAAAAAAGAAATCCTAATTACTTTTTTAAAATTTCTTTTAAATTTTATTATTTTAAAACATTTAAACTATCCTTGAGGAATCCAAAACAGAAATCTAATTACTTTTTTAAAATTTCTTTTAAATTTTATTATTTTAAAACATTTAAACTATCCTTGAGGAATCCAAAACGGAAATCAATTACTTTTTTAAAATTTCTTTTAAATTTTATTATTTTAAAACATTTAAACTATCCTTGAGGAATCCAAAAAGAAATCCTAATTACTTTTTTAAAATTTCTTTTAAATTTTATTATTTTAAAACATTTAAACTATCCTTGAGGAATCCAAAACAGAAATCCTAATTATTTTTTTAAAATTTCTTTTAAATTTTATTATTTTAAAACATTTAAACTATCCTTGAGGAATCCAAAAAGAAATCCTAATTACTTTTTTTAAAATTTCTTTTAAATTTTATTATTTTAAAACATTTAAACTATCCTTGAGGAATCCAAAACAGAAATCACTTTTTTTAAATTTCTTTTAAATTTTATTATTTTAAAACATTTAAACTATCCTTGAGGAATCCAAAACAGAAATCGTAATTACTTTTTTAAAATTTCTTTTAAATTTTATTATTTTAAAACATTTAAACTATCCTTGAGGAATCCAAAACAGAAATCCTAATTACTTTTTTAAAATTTCTTTTAAATTTTATTATTTTAAAACATTTAAACTATCCTTGAGGAATCCAAAGGAAATCCTAATTACTTTTTTAAAATTTCTTTTAAATTTTATTATTTTAAAACATTTAAACTATCCTTGAGGAATCCAAAGAGAAATCCAATTACTTTTTTTAAATTTGTTTTAAATTTTATTATTTTAAAACATTTAAACTATCCTTGAGGAATCCAAAAGAAATCCTAATTACTTTTTTAAAATTTCTTTTAAATTTTATTATTTTAAAACATTTAAACTATCCTTGAGGAATCCAAAACAGAAATCCTAATTACTTTTTTAAAATTTCTTTTAAATTTTATTATTTTAAAACATTTAAACTATCCTTGAGGAATCCAAAAAAGAAATCCTAATTACTTTTTTAAAATTTCTTTTAAATTTTATTATTTTAAAACATTTAAACTATCCTTGAGGAATCCAAAAAGAAATCTAATTACTTTTTTAAAATTTCTTTTAAATTTTATTATTTTAAAACATTTAAACTATCCTTGAGGAATCCAAAAAGAAATCCTAATTTTTTTTAAAATTTGTTTTAAATTTTATTATTTTAAAACATTTAAACTATCCTTGAGGAATCCAAAACAGAAATCCTAATTACTTTTTTAAAATTTCTTTTAAATTTTATTATTTTAAAACATTTAAACTATCCTTGAGGAATCCAAAACGGAAATCCTAATTACTTTTTTTAAAATTTCTTTTAAATTTTATTATTTTAAAACATTTAAACTATCCTTGAGGAATCCAAAAGGAAATCCTAATTACTTTTTTAAAATTTCTTTTAAATTTTATTATTTTAAAACATTTAAACTATCCTTGAGGAATCCAAAACAGAAATCCGTAATTACTTTTTTAAAATTTCTTTTAAATTTTATTATTTTAAAACATTTAAACTATCCTTGAGGAATCCAAAACAGAAATCCAATTACTTTTTTTAAATTTCTTTTAAATTTTATTATTTTAAAACATTTAAACTATCCTTGAGGAATCCAAAAAAATCGTAATTACTTTTTTAAAATTTCTTTTAAATTTTATTATTTTAAAACATTTAAACTATCCTTGAGGAATCCAAAACAGAAATCCTAATTACTTTTTTAAAATTTCTTTTAAATTTTATTATTTTAAAACATTTAAACTATCCTTGAGGAATCCAAAACAGAAATCCTAATTACTTTTTTAAAATTTCTTTTAAATTTTATTATTTTAAAACATTTAAACTATCCTTGAGGAATCCAAAACAGAAATCCTAATTACTTTTTTAAAATTTCTTTTAAATTTTATTATTTTAAAACATTTAAACTATCCTTGAGGAATCCAAAAAGAAATCCTAATTACTTTTTTAAAATTTCTTTTAAATTTTATTATTTTAAAACATTTAAACTATCCTTGAGGAATCCAAAACAGAAATCCAATTACTTTTTTAAATTTCTTTTAAATTTTATTATTTTAAAACATTTAAACTATCCTTGAGGAATCCAAAACTGAAATCCTAATTGCTTTTTTTAAAATTTCTTTTAAATTTTATTATTTTAAAACATTTAAACTATCCTTGAGGAATCCAAAAAGAAATCCTAATTACTTTTTTAAAATTTCTTTTAAATTTTATTATTTTAAAACATTTAAACTATCCTTGAGGAATCCAAAAAGAAATCCTAATTACTTTTTTAAAATTTGTTTTAAATTTTATTATTTTAAAACATTTAAACTATCCTTGAGGAATCCAAAAAAGAAATCCTAATTACTTTTTTAAAATTTCTTTTAAATTTTATTGTTTTAAAACTTTTAGACTATGCTTGAGGAATCCAAAAAGAAATCACAATTTTTTTAAATTTGTTTTAAATTTTATTATTTTAAAACATTTAAACTATCCTTGAGGAATCCAAAACAGAAATCCTAATTACTTTTTTAAAATTTCTTTTAAATTTTATTATTTTAAAACATTTAAACTATCCTTGAGGAATCCAAAAAAGAAATCCTAATTACTTTTTTAAAATTTCTTTTAAATTTTATTATTTTAAAACATTTAAACTATCCTTGAGGAATCCAAAACAGAAATCCTAATTACTTTTTTAAAATTTCTTTTAAATTTTATTATTTTAAAACATTTAAACTATCCTTGAGGAATCCAAAACAGAAATCTAATTACTTTTTTAAAATTTCTTTTAAATTTTATTATTTTAAAACATTTAAACTATCCTTGAGGAATCCAAAAGAAATCCTAATTACTTTTTTAAAATTTGTTTTAAATTTTATTATTTTAAAACATTTAAACTATCCTTGAGGAATCCAAAAACGGAAATCCTAATTACTTTTTTAAAATTTCTTTTAAATTTTATTATTTTAAAACATTTAAACTATCCTTGAGGAATCCAAAACAGAAATCACTTTTTTTAAATTTGTTTTAAATTTTATTATTTTAAAACATTTAAACTATCCTTGAGGAATCCAATAGAAATCCGTAATTACTTTTTTAAAATTTCTTTTAAATTTTATAAATTTTAAAACATTTAAACTATCCTTGAGGAATCCAAAAGAGATCTAAATACCTTTTTTAAAATTTGTTTTAAATTTTATTATTTTAAAACATTTAAACTATCCTTGAGGAATCCAAAAAGAAATCCTAATTACTTTTTTAAAATTTGTTTTAAATTTTATTATTTTAAAACATTTAAACTATCCTTGAGGAATCCAAAAAGAAATCTAATTACTTTTTTAAAATTTCTTTTAAATTTTATTATTTTAAAACATTTAAACTATCCTTGAGGAATCCAAAAAGAAATCCTAATTACTTTTTTAAAATTTCTTTTAAATTTTATTATTTTAAAACATTTAAACTATCCTTGAGGAATCCAAAAAGTAAATCGTAATTACTTTTTTTAAATTTGTTTTAAATTTTATTATTTTAAAACATTTAAACTATCCTTGAGGAATCCAAAAAAGAAATCCTAATTACTTTTTTTAAAATTTCTTTTAAATTTTATTATTTTAAAACATTTAAACTATCCTTGAGGAATCCAAAACGTAAATCCTAATTACTTTTTTAAAATTTCTTTTAAATTTTATTATTTTAAAACATTTAAACTATCCTTGAGGAATCCAAAAAAACGAAATCCTAATTACTTTTTTTAAATTTCTTTTAAATTTTATTATTTTAAAACATTTAAACTATCCTTGAGGAATCCAAAAAGAAATCCTAATTACTTTTTTAAAATTTCTTTTAAATTTTATAATTTTAAAACATTTAAACTATCCTGGTGAGGATCATAAATCACTTTTTTTAAATTTGTTTTAAATTTTATTATTTTAAAACATTTAAACTATCCTTGAGGAATCCAAAAACAAATCCTAATTACTTTTTTAAAATTTCTTTTAAATTTTATTATTTTAAAACATTTAAACTATCCTTGAGGAATCCAAAAAAGTAAATCCTAATTACTTTTTTAAAATTTCTTTTAAATTTTATTATTTTAAAACATTTAAACTATCCTTGAGGAATCCAAAACAAAAATCCTAATTACTTTTTTAAAATTTCTTTTAAATTTTATTATTTTAAAACATTTAAACTATCCTTGAGGAATCCAAAACGAAATCCTAATTACTTTTTTAAATTTCTTTTAAATTTTATTATTTTAAAACATTTAAACTATCCTTGAGGAATCCAAAAAGAAATCGTAATTACTTTTTTAAAATTTGATTTAAATTTTATAATTTTAAAATATTTAAACTATCCTTGAGGAATCCAAAAAAGAAATCACTTTTTTTAAATTTCTTTTAAA
>JAGMVL010001018.1:0-34065 GCA_019202695.1 Populus x sibirica
GGTGGGGCCACCTAAGTGTACAGGAGACGCAACCCGCAAGCGGGTTGCCCAGAAAGAGCCTTGAGGAGCGAAATTCAAGATGGGATTTGGGCAGGGGGATAACATTTTCTGCGGATAACTGCAAGCTATGTGTAATGCAACCTCAACAAGAAACTAGCTTGATCAACATCAGCTAACGGTTTCGAAGACGAACACAGGTCGCTGAGGGGCGGAGGAGGGGAACATCTTTTAACAATTGGGTGATCAGGGAAGATATGTTACTTACAGCAATAGTTCGTTCGGGAGAGTATTACTAATAATAAAGCTTTGCTAATTGTTTCCACATCCTAGACACAGATTTGACCTGAAAAGAATAGATCGTGTATAGTGGAGTTGTACGATAAGCTGGAGAGAGAGAAGTGTGGGACAAACCTGAATGAAATAAGGCCGGGCCGCTAAGCGCCGGGCCGGGCCTGGTAAGTTGGCTGGATATCGCCCCTGTAAGTGTCAGGATACGATAGTGATCAGGCAGAACAGTGCGCTATCGCCAGAGATTTCTTATGCAAGCATGGCAAGGGGGGGCTCCTCATAATACCAGATGAATAGATAGCGGATCCCAACAACGTCTGTCTTTCATAACTCAAAGAAGATATCACGCTAATATATTTAACTCTACATTAAATTATCCCCTAGCCTTAAGTCGAGGCTCACGCTTGCGGTTGTTGGGAAAGTGGAAGAGAGGGAGGAGGGGGCATCAAAGCGACGATCCTTGGCACTTAGACTGTCCACTTCCTTTTTTGGTGTCACATACAGTGAACTTACTATAATGTCAAGGAAGGCCTGCACTAAAACCCATGCCAAGACGATATACGAGGAGATTCCCGGAGCTGCCTAACCCAGTGGCCTATCCGCATACGGCTTCCTGATCCCCTAAAGTCACTGAGTTAACTAATCCCTGCTGTAAAATAGTAGTTGGTTGGTTTTTAGTGAACCCTGCAGGTCTCACTGTCCGAAAGGTAAGTCCTGGGCTTGCGCCCCCGAGATTAAGTCAGGAGTCCACGGCTAAGCACCGCCACCATGACAGGAATATTTCCAATCGAAAATAAGCCGTTGCTAGGACTATGGAGAGACGTTAAGGCACCAGACACCTCAGCAGTGCCCATACGGTATATCTACATGAGCCTCGCGAAAACCGTGAATGTCCTCAGGTGTAAAGGGGGTCAGAGTGCTGGAGCCATGCCATTGTTAAAGCCCCGCAGGAAGGGTTTTTCAGCAGTATAAGCAGACGTATCTCCTTCATATCGTTCCCAATAACCCCAGTATTCCGTTTAAGTTGCCCTTCTAAAATACTCTCACCAGTTCCTTGTCTTACGTACCAACAAAATTGCACCTGGCCGGAATCATCAAACCTTTGCGACTGACAAAGGGAAATTCTGCCGAGGTTGAGAGTTCAGGTCCTAAATTAGTAGAGCTTTTGGTAAAATCAAACAATGATTAAGAAATAAATTTGTTACCATACAGTATTATCGTACGAGGGAGGCACATGGTCGTTATAACAAGCCCACCAACATGTGAGCTTGGGAAAAGGATGTTCATATAACCAAGTCTCTGTTTATCAAAAGAAACAACCAATCTATTGTACAGAGAAGGATTGTATACATGTTCTATGAATTTTCCATGCCAAGTCCAGAAAATCAATGGTTAGCAAGGTGTGTCCGATCTCATCAGTTTCACAGAGTAAATAAGTACGACAGCGAGTGTACAGTACCAGTTTGAAATATAACTTTGCTTTTTTTGTTTCTCTGTTACTTCTTTCTTCTGTACTATGCTGCGGTGTGTTCTTTTGAACATCCATTAGGCTCAAACATTAAAGTAACAAGCATTCTTGGGGCGATATGGGCAGGGCTATATCGTAATCATACTGATTCCACATCTACGATCAGGCTGACGGAGAACTCGGTTAAAATCGCTTAGCACCAAAGACGTGTTCAGGAGTTCGATGATTGACAGGACCGTTCCTTCTATCTTTGATCAAACTATATAAGGCTGAGGACTTGATTGTGGATTTGCGGTTTGGTCAGTTCTACTTCATGGTCAATGCATCCATAATGTGATGCGTTATGATGAAAAGCCAATCTGTCAGATTGGATTCATTTTTGTAATCACCTTGACTAATTAGCTGATGCCTGTAGTAACTCAAGATGACTATTTGAAGAAGAGAAGAACAAAGAGGAGTTTGTCAGGGTCCTCGGATTCAAATCTGCTGCCTTCAGCCGAGCAGGTAGTTTGCCTTGGTAAGGACAAATTGGCTCGAACCACTAACTAAATGCCAATCCATCTCCTGCTTTCTCCACTTTGGAAATGTAAAAAGACATGGGAACTGGTCCCGAATTGGGAAGTGCCGGAGGGTTCTCATGTAGATATAAAGAATAACAACCTGAATATGGGAAAAGAATTTGGTCACTTCTTTTTTTTCTTCCCTCCCTTTGAAGTTTCTGCCTTTGAAGGGCTTGCCTAATACTGCGACCTCACTAAAATGGCCAGACATCATACAAGCCCACTTTTACATTTGCCAAAAGAGCTCCAAGATATGATCTTTACGCAAGTATTACTCCTTGACTTGTCCAGCCTGGTTCCTCTGGCCAGAGTTAATACAACCTTACGATGTGGAATTCAGTCCACAATCAAACGTCTCTTTCCATCTCAACAGACCCACTGCTATCCTAAACCCAAATTCGGTACCCTTCTCGCCCTTGGTTTAAAAGACTGTGAGATTATCGATGTCTTGGAGGACCTGGACCACGAGGAGGATCACCGCCGCTACCGCACGGTCCTTTACTCATCTTGGAAGCGTGTAGCTTGGTGCTGGGAGCTTGGCTTTTACGACTGGCAACTGAACGCCCTGGATGTTTCAATCATCCGAGGGAGCCATAGTCTGGCGGACTATTTTATAGGCTTCTACGGTGTTTCGGAAAGGAATGTGGTCACTGCTATTGAAGCCAATCATCCAGCACTCGCCAAGCACCTCGGAGGTAAAAGCATTGCGAAAGGGAGTAAATTTGTCGTCGTGGAGGCTGGAGTTCACACGTGAAGCAGTGGAGTACCAGAAGCTCATTGCGTCAGTTGAGAATCTACAAAACTTACATCAACCCGAGATTCGCACTTTAGATTACATCCGTATCAGCTATATCAACCCCGGCACGGACAGAACAACTCAAGCTAAAGCCGCATCGCCAACGCCGCTGGAAGTAGAAACTATCGCTAGTTTTTGGCGCGATACTCTACTTGGCCTCCCAGAGGTCCCCTGTAGAGTGTATGTCGCAATTGTTCAAAAGTTGGCCAGCCGGATATATGAGAGTTACTGGCCGCATTCAGAGCTTCCGCAAACTCTGGATGAATATCCCCTCCTCTTGGTTACAATCGACGTATTGGCCGAAAGATTCCCCGGCTGCTTCACCAGGGACAAGTTCCCAGATGAAATTCTGTCACTGGTGAAGAGCCTCAAGATTAATTCATTGACTCTTGACCAGAAGGGATGCCGTGCGCTCTTGATGCGCCAGCCCATGTGTATGGGCCGCAACCCAGCCTTTTGGGCAACACCTCGAAAATAGAGGCCTGTGAGGGGATCGATAGATCCTTCTCACTTCCAACTAAGTTACACAAAAGAGCATGAGATAGGGCCTGCGTTGCAGAATTCAGCAAATGACATGAGAATACCAGTGAAGGATGTCGGAAACACCAATGAACCCCCAACTTCCAAGACAAAGAAATAAAACAGGGAGCTAAGTTGACAATTAACCGTTTGTTAGCAAAAAAGACCTCCAACCCTGGAGGATGATAGACAACACGTCTCCTCGCCTTGACAACGACTCACTGGTAGTTTGCAGCTCCTGAGTAGTACGAAACCTGGCGAAGCTCTAGAATAGAACGTCGTCACGCTGTCTTTTGATACTGCTGTTTTTAGGGGCTCTGCCAAGGTCCGGTTCTGAATAGGTTTGAAGCTAGCTCTTAGTATGCTCCTATGAGCAAATAAAGGCGATGTGAGATGACTCCAACGATATCATGGCAAAGGGATGAGGAGATCAGCTTTCATTATTAAGACAATTCGGGCTAATATAGATAACGTCATTAGTTTTATTTTTGGCCTTGCCCTGCACGGTTATGCGTGAACAGCTTCGTTCGCAAGAAAACACACTCGAGAGAGACAAGAGCATCGCGAACACGTTAGGTAATCCGATCTCACATCAGAGTTAGCATCTCAAGATCTCGAGAGTAATGAGCTGCCCGATATGCGTTTACACAGTCTTACTAGCCACTGATCCAAACTGTAGTAAAAGACAGATTTCTTACCAAAACATTCTCCCACCACTGCAGTCTCCCGTCTTTGAATTATCATATCCACCGTGAACTAAAGTGCCAAGACTGTGTAGGAAACAATGCAACAGGAGCGCAGTCAAGGAGACAGCCAGGGCGGAACCATATGAGCCATTCTGCACTGATATCGGAGCTGGCTCGGCTTGTAGTAGGCAGGGAAGAGGGCTAGGAAATGACGATGATGTAGTTTGGAATCTGGCTTTTTTATATCAGTACAGCTACACGGAGAAGCACGTCGGCATAAGATTCAGTTAGCCGGTAGAAGAGTGGGACACATTGTATCTACAAGGGGTTGTCGTGCTTTATCTTAGTGTTTGTGGCGTACAAGCGATGATGAGACTTAAGGTCGCGGATTCATGTGCTATAGCTACACCTAAGTCGTTCATTAGTCCCTGATCCCAAGAAAGTGCTTAAAGGTGTTGTCTTAGCCTCAAGAAGAATGTGTTCGCAGAGATACATGTACACCTGTTCGCGAATACTTCCTCCCTCCCGCCTGCACCTAAACCGTCGTCTTGCTTATCTAAAGATACGAAATACCGTACTTTGAATGGGCTTACGTATTCCACTTGTCATCATTGAACAAAGCCTTTCAGTATCTATCCTAGATGCATCGTGGGATGTCCCACACAGGCAGTACGAACAGTGAAAAATCGAGGGGAGAAGGCGATGTGCATGGCAATCGTACGGCGAGGACAATGCATCGAAGCAGCCCTCCAGCCTTTAGTTCCTGAGGACGATGCTGAGGTTGGCATCAGTCACTGCGAAGTGGTTGTGATCTCTCGCCCGACACGCTCCAGAATCTTCTGCTTCCGCATTTGCCGCCTCTTTCAAATTCAAATCTCAAAGAAAGAAAGACAGCCACTTATGAGAGACAGCCTCCGATAAACTCAGCGTTGACTGTATGCGATTGGGGTCTCGCTATAGAAGTCAACTCTCTCGAGGTCTAGAGAATATCAGAAATTTATATATAAGACAGTGTTACTGATATATGAGAATCGAGATATAACGCAAGTATCCATCAGGAATAATTGTCAAGTAATCAGAGATGGTCATAGTAACTACTTTCAACTAATGAAGTACTTTGTTGTTTCCTCTTCTATTTCCATCTAGCATGTTGAGGGTTTTGTTGGTTTTGCTTATTATATTTGCTATTTGCTACCTAAAGAATCTCAGCCCTCTGTATTCTTTACGTATTGGCCCTTTAGGTAACGTAAAGTTCTGGTGTTTCGCAATTTTATAAGCTCTTGCTTTCTTAGGCAACGCCCTCCACATAGCATTCAAGTCCAAAGGGGAAATACATATAGTAACCTCAGTGGAGTCTTGGCTTAGAGCGTGATTATTCGGTGATTTATCGTCCTCAGGCAATCTAGGCTTCGGTCTCAAACAGAAATTAAGCTGCCTGGGTTTGTCGGGTAGTTTACGACTCTCGTCATTGGTGGCTTTGGATGATTCAGAATCATGCTTGGCCATGCTTGAATGATACGAGTATACGTGTGAAGTATCGGTAGATAGCCGTAGATTCGTTCAGTTGTCCAGCGTTATAGGCCCTACTTCTTCAACTGAAACAACCGTGTCTTCATCGAAGGGCCGTTGACAAATGTTATTGCCCGTAATGTAGGTATCAGCTCATTGAATAATAATAGTAAGGCTACAACTCTTATGGGACGCTCCTGGGCGGAAGTAACGACAGGCTTGACCGAAATAAAAGTATATGATAAGAGCAATAGAGAAACTGAAGAAGACAAGGGAGAGGTGAGAATGAAAATGAGGGTGACGGCGATTAAAAAGGGGATGGCCGGCAGTATCAAGGCTCTCTTTCAAGGATCTCCTGAACCTGATTTGTGACAGGTCCGAGTGAGGGTAGAGCATGCTCTGGCGGTGGAGAGTCTGTTACAGATAAACAGCCGCCATGCCCCCTGGGCATAATGATAATGCGAAGGAGAATCCTTCCGGTGATGCCCTAATTGGCATTTGCTAAAGTACAGCTACTGAAGGCTTTAACCAATGATATATGAAGCTTTGATTCTATATGGTCTGCAGAAGGGCTCTCAGAAATTGCCAGTACCCATTGAATTAAAAGCCGCAAGATTGATCAGATTTTGATTTCTCCAGTAATTCGTCAGACGATTGAAAATAGTAATGATCATGAATAGGCAGAAATAAGAAGAATAGGGGTACTCAGCCCCGTGAGAGCCCTGTCTCAAGAAAGCCCAATGGGGCGCAGGATACTAGCTCCGTCAACGAGGGATGAGCCAGTAATATCAGTGGTTTTGTCATCGACAATTAAGCCGCAAGGCTTGCAATAGTCTTCATATCGTAAGTAACCGTCTAAAGCATAAGTCTAATAGCACACGCTCGGATGACCTTTCCCTTTGTAACTGCCGTCTCGGAAACAAAGAAAGAAGATGATGGACGCAATTCTGCCCTTCGTATTCGTCAAACCCATATCTAGACTGTGATCTCGAACTACCCTGTTGATCCTACATGCCCCATTCCATCCCAAAGTAGCGCCCATCCAGCTCATGTCGAATACCTGCAATGCGGGCCTCGTACCCCCGGTGGTCTCTGTTGAACTGTGTAGTACTCACGACGTTTCAGTCCATAGATTGGTTTTTAAAGGCTATAAATAGGGCAGAAATCAAACAGGCTAATGTACAATACAAGAAATAGGGGCAGCGGCTCGAATCCCGGAAGAAAAAAGAATATATATACTTTAGCGACCAGGCTGCCTTACATAGACGAAGAACCGTGTCAAGGCTGACGACAAGCAAAGAGATACGGATCAGACTACAATGCAGGCGAGCACCAGCATGCTTATCAATTCCCAGGATTCGCCTCCTCGTCCAATCGGATGGTTTACTAGAAAATTGGCAGAGCCATCTAACTCTACTCGAGCTCTCTGATTGACGGGAGCAAGCAGTGGAGCCTGCAGCTGAAAGCCGGATCCGGGATGGTAGCCCTGTTCCACCTAGGCACCATGGACGGGATCTCGAGCAAAACAAATACAACTCTTCAAACAGGGGCTACCCCTGTCGGTTTTATCCCAGCTGGCGAATTAGCTCTTATCCGGCTAAGTTTAAAGATACTGGCTACCCAACGATCCTATGCCAGTACTTCTTCAACTATCGGCTCAAATCCTATGTGAACAACCCCAGGCAAAGCTCCGTCAAGAAATCAACTTCGTCAACATCGCGAGAGACGCCCACCAAAGTTCCACGAGAATATGTTGGAGATATGATTTTGCTTAGAAGTCTTGGCTGATGTCGGGTGCTCTTGATGTGATACATCATATCGTTGTCACAACGTGCAGGGGCCAACCACAAGGATTCAGGGGGAGATAGAAGTGCATTATTAACTTTAAGCCTAAGGCTCGAAACATAGTCTGGTGGTATCCGCGCTTACTCTTTAATCCCATTTCCTCCTGTCACATATTTGGCAATTTTGATGTTTCCTATGCCCGAGCCATTGTCTAAACTTCCACAACTATCAGAGTCAAAATCTTGCCACCACATCCGTTCTTTACATTTAAAGTCCTTAGTTTATTGAGTTTTTCAATATACTCTCACTTCCAGCCGATGGTTCTTCCCTCTGAGCTCTCTATCGTCTTTTCTTCTCTTCATTCTCGTTAAACTGTCAGCTGGCCTCTGTTCCTGCGGTACAAGAACCCACTGAGTGCTGTGAACTCCTCGAAAGATGGCCACAGGGGAAGATGTCTGGGACTCTCTCCCAGAGGGGGAGCAAAAGTCTGTCTGGGATGAGACAGAGTGCAATTTCTGGGTTAATCTTCGCAGCAAGAAGGATGCCGAAAACAAAAAGATTGAGAAGGATTTCCAGCTCTCGATTAATGAAGTCAGGTTGAAACTCAGTGACCTTACAGGACAGCGAAGTCAACTGAAAGAATCTCAATCTCGACTAGCCAGGGAACTCGCCAAAGTCGAGGCTGAACTGGCACGCACCACGGATGAGTGTGAGGAGAAGGCCACCCGACTTGAGCGCATTGAGCAGGACTACCGCGCGTCACGTCAGAAGAGAACAGAAACGCTCCATGATATTTGGTTCAAGATGCGTCGATTCTTTAGACAAAAGAGAGGAGAGGATCCTGAGGCCCCAGACCATCTCGGACCCGAATCAGAAGGCATTGTTCTACCTGAAATGTTGCCAGAGCTATCCTCAGGCTTTAATGGACCGACCCCACGAGTAGAGCCTACTAATGGCACTGCAGTGGTAGCGGACAGACCTGAGGGAAGAAGAAGAAGAAGAAGACGAGGATCGTATGGAAGGCGTTGAGCACCACGATAATAGGGGAGCCTCGAGCCTCGTTGATATTGTTGATGCTGATGGCAATGTGATTGGACCCGTGGAACAAATAGAGCCTTGGAACCAATGGGTTGAGGGTATCCAAGAACTGGAGATACGAAGACCCGTCAAGATCCGCCGAGGACGACGCTTCAACACTACACATCTTGCAGGCATTTACGAGCGAACTGAGGCGAAGGGGGTCAAATGGCTCTCTTGTATGATTCAAGCGACGGGGGCGATACAGGCCAAGAGATGCCTGTCCTGCGATAAGAACCAAGGCGCCTTCGATGACTGCATCATTGTCGGCGGAGATCTCTTTCAGAAATGTGGCAACTGTGAATGGAATCGCCAGGGATGCCATGGTTCCTCAGGGGACACAATTGACATACTGGCCTCGAGGGAGAGGGCACAACGGAAGAAGCAGCTGGAGGATGGAGCCCAAGAGACTTCTGCAGACCGTTCCTCAGAAACAGTACATCAGACAGTTGAAGTTCAGCCGAGGTCTGAGCAAACAACTCAATCACAACCTCAGCGAGTCGATGAACAGATTTCCGTGCCCTATCGACCACCTTCACCAAAGCCCGCTCTACAATTCCCTGAGCTACAGCCTGAGAGACAACCGGATAGACAAATTGAAAGACAGCCCGAGCGACAATACGAACAGCAACCTGAGCAACGGCCTGAACGACCAGTTGAGCCTCAACCTGCGCCACAGACTGAGCGACAAGCAGGATGGACTACTGCACGACAGCCAGAACGGAGCCCTGAACACCAACCCGAGAAAGTACCAGATCGACCTAATGAACGGTTCCATGATGTGATAGCTGCGAAGGCCCCAGAACGGACTGTCGAGGTAGCACCAATCCAAATCGCTGAACGCCCTCGTGAAATGTCCCACAGACAAGCCTATGGATCCCCCCATGGTCCTCCAAGCCGGCTGACAACGGCTTCTAGGTCAGATTATGCTCCAGAACGAATGATTGACCCTGTGGACTCGCCCTTACCGACACCAATATATCCTCAACCCAGGCCCTTGGAGACACCACGTTCTGTGCTTCCCTCAGGTGTTCTGCGCCGCAGTCCTCATGAAAACTTCCATCCATCGACAGCGCTCGATGGCTCTGCCAGAGACTATCGCGGTTCTGATCCAGCTCACACATCACGAGAGCATGAGCAAATACACCCTCCACAGGAGGATCGCATAGCTGCTGGTTTTACGCCGGCTAATGTGAGAAGTCGACCTCCATCCAGCGAGCGAGGAAGACCAACTCCACCATCTCTGTCCCTGGACCCTTCATCGCAGCCACCTGAGTCCCCTCCTGCCCAACCACTGGAAGAGATTACCCGAGATAACATGGTCCTCAAGAACGACGGAAATGTTTACACCTATCCTGAATGCGTCGCCGGGGTGCCATTGGTCAAGATTAACGAGGAGCACCCCTATTGGGAGGCCAACTGGCCTAACGTCAAGACACTCATTGAGCCACAGCTTGCTCGATGGCGTGAGAAACACCAGGCTGCCATTGAAGCAGGTCCCAAGCAGGATAAGAGTGGTTCTTCAGATGCGTACAAATTGGCACACGAGGTGAACCGCGGTATCAAAATTCTCGAATTCCACGAGAAGGGCCCAATCAGTCCCTATCAGTTATTGGGTAAAAGGATACATCCAGGGCGCTATAGGCGGCATAACGTCATACGCCACGCTATTTCGCCTTTCAGAGACAATATCGGAGCTCGAAAAATTCAACCTTGACATATCGCCGGTTGACTGGATACGACAGCGACTTCACGAACTAATCCAAACGCAGGGTCACAACTTCAAGCTGCCACGAACAATTCACGATTTCTATCATGACTCCAAGCTCACCAGTCTTCGTTATAAACATGGATTCAAGAACATAGGACGTCCTTCGGGAGCCATGAAGGCGCGCTTGAGTCACGGCAGCCCTAGCAATACACCCAAACCTCTCCAAAAGCGGAAGTCTATGCACTCTGTTCCTACTACGCCCCGGGAGGATTCATTCATCAACCACTCTCCTCTTCCTAACCAGGTACCATCAAGTTATCAAATCCTAGCGCCAGCACCAGCACCGGTCTCCGCCCCTGGCCCTCAGCCAGCATTTAGCACCCACCTCAACAAGAAGCCGAAATATATGCCGCCTGCACATGGAAGCCCCGTACATGACGAATTCCACTTTGAGGTTGGTCCGACACAGACTCATGTAGTGGAGGCAGCATCACCAAGTACGATTGGCGGCTTGCTGTAGTCAAGACTCGGTTATATACCAGCCATATCGATATCACACAGTATTGGACCTGGGTAGGACATATACAATGTTTCCAACACCAAGTACTCAAAGATGTGAAACCCACGAAATGGGGTTTGTTTAGGGACGAGATCGATTTCCATGTCAACCTCGCAGAGATTGAGGAGATGGAATGGAGTATCGAAGCACTTCGCGTTCACATCATTATGAAAAAGGATGCTGGAGAGCTTGCTGCGGATGGCAAGCCTCGAGGCGACGTCATGGCGTCTTTTCCACGAGCACGTACAATGCGTCGCTTCCTCTTCTTCTGTAGAGAGAGGGGTATGAAAATGGCCAAGAGGGAGCCGTAAGTGTAACCCCTGAGAACAATTGTGACAAAGTTGGGAACTGACCTGGATAATAGTGAGCAACTCAATAATCTGTGGGATTCCATGGTTTCTGAACAACTGCCCGGTCTGGCAATTCTAATCAACAGTTGGTGGAATGAGTTTCGTCGACAGCGAGCGAATTTTTCCGGGGGGTAAAGATGGCCTGTTCTGTATGCCGATGTTTAATCATAATGCGATTTCTTACAGTTCTTTGCTGTTTTCTTTTCTCTATCATACTGAGCGGACTAGTCTGCACACATTTGCATATGAATCGGTGTACTCAATGAAAATTTGATATATTGGCGGTGGAGCTTCAAGTGGTCCAGGAAAGCTTTCCCATAAACTTATAGTTCAAGTACCATTCATCGGAAGGTCTTCAGTACTTTCATGGAAGCTTCATGGCTTTTCGGTACCCTTGATCGGTTTGGGCCCTTCCCATGGCTGGAAGAAAAGATGACATCCAGGTAGTTATCTCATGATACTTCGCCCTCGTAACGCTGCGTTTGCCAAAGCATCTGCCTCACCGTTAAAATCTCGTGGTACATGGTACCACTGCACTTGAACACCGACCACGGATAGGAGCTCCGTCTCCTCATTCAGTATCCTAAACCCCTCGCTATTCTTGATGACGTCGCCTCTGCGGTTGCAATAAACTCGGTTCAGGTTGTCAAAGGTCCACTACGGCATGTATTCGCACATGCAATCAACCAGGTAGCCTGAGTCGGTTGCCAGAACGAGTCGGAAACGGCGAGCGTCCCTCAAGGTATCGGGTGTAGTCCTCGGCGAGGAACCCTTTAGCAGAATACGGCGTTCTGGCACAACTACAGAGCGGACCTGACGCATGGCCTCCACTGCGGCTGTGATTTCTGCAAGCTGGTTCGTTGGGCGGCTCGTATCTATAAGGCGAGAAATGTTCTTCGGCGATTCGGGCCCGAAATATACACCAACCGAAGCCTGGAGAGCAGCTGGCCCATTTGCTGGGCAGGCACCATCGATGAAAACAACAAGAGAGCGCCTAGCTCCTGAATAGTTGTGAACTAAGGTATGGTGTGATAAGTGACTAGCTGCCGCATCTGGGCCCTTCTCGCCAACGAGCCAGCTAACACCGCAGACGCCACAGTAGGTGAGTGATATCCGGCCTGGGGTGCATTCGGGGTTGGTAAGAGTGTTTCTAGTGTTCGCCGGTCCTAGAATCTCCTCGTCCCTTTGTGGTATGAAGCGTGCTGTGGAGCCGACGAGGACGAAAACCAGATCCTCGTTGGGCATTTTGGTGTTGATTCAGTCGCCAAGTTATAAATGGGCAAGATCTGAGCCTCGGCAAGTCACTAGGGGTTCAATGCAGCTGGAAGTTTTGGTTTGTGTACACTTTGAGTCGCTATGACAGATCCAAGTTTGAGGTTTTACCAGGTTTTTACCTGTAGAACGCAATACACGGGATTTGGGAATGCTTACAAGCACCTTGTGGCTATCAATTCTACCCAGCCACCCTTACATTGGTTGGTTTTGCTTTAACCTGGAACCGGCTGAGCCGCCAACTGACAAGCGCATGAAGTCAATGTTCCCTGTCCTGCATCAGGTCTAATCGTGTTAAGATTTGCCCTCCTTGTAGAAACTGGGTATGCTCTGGCTACCAAGGGTGTTTCTCTATAACGAGGAGTATCCAAAGCCCCTTCATAATTCAGTTTGGCTACCCTGTTGGAAAGACCGGGAATCCCCCTTATCTTCAGGATTCAGACTGTTAGTCTGAAAGTCCTAGATTTAAAGTTCAAAGTCCTAGATGAAACTATCTAGAGATATAAACCCGAGAAGAGCTCTCATCTCAATAATGAAAAACCAAGTTCCATAAAAAAAGAAAATATATCTATTCACCCAGCACTACTGCACAATATAAAAAACATACCCTAAACTCCGGATGCGATTGTTCTTTTGCCTTAAAGGCTAGCTGAAAGTTGAGAACCCACTGGGCGTTAAGATATCGCACTGAAAGTAATGTAGAAATATTGCTTGCCTATAAGTACCTCATTCGCTCAGCCAGAAATTGCTTACATACCCGTAAGACGACCTATTTCTGACAAAATATCTGCTTATGAGGTAGAGCCATGTACCCAGATGGCCCCGCCCTAGACTTTATAAAGAGCATATTGTTTGAGCGGAAGGTGCAAGTGCTCAATACTGTATAGTTCTTGGTTTTGTTCTAAAAGTCTTTTCATTTCAGCCGCCCTACCCCTCCACGGTTAGTGTGTGATCCACCCCACCTAGCCAAAATGGAAGAGTCAACTGGCCACAAGACGAAGATGAAGAGAAGCTCAACGATGAAGATATGCTCGATGATGAAGGAGAGAACTCTCCTCAGACTCCGACAGACCAAACGGATGCTCGGCGTAGAATGAAGCGATTCACGTCAGTGTATTGGATGCCAGTACTGAGGCAACAGCTTCCTGGTTCAGACTCACCCGCCAGCAAACTCGGTTTCTTATGAGTGAGTTTTCAATACAGCCTCATCCTGATGCGGCGCATCGTGAGTGGCTCTCTCGGGAGATGCCCGGCCTCAGTTCACGTCAAGTCCAAGCTTGGTTCCAAAACCGGTAACTATCACATTCATCTGTCACCAGGCCCTCGCTGATCGTGCTGCAGACGTGTCAAAATCAAGCAACTACATCCTGACTACCGTGTATGATAAAGATGAGAGTGGTCCTTGACCTACCTAGAAGCTTTAAAAACATATACGCCTAGTATTTATAGTTTTTGTCGCCCCCACCCTCCCCGGGGGTCCAACTGTATCTATTTGCCAGTCTTACCGACGGCAACGATAAGGGAATTATTGCCCTCATCGAAAAAGCGAAGGTTGCCATAAATCCCATCTTTGCAGCAGTATATGTACCGTCAGTCAGGGTAACCAACTCTCGTCAGTGGATTGGTGTGGCAGCCGACGCGCAGTATCAGTCACGTAACAGGATCTTGTCAGCCGTGAAAGCCGCGGTATTAACACGCACTGTATCCCTTTCCTGATAACGCCAGCCTTTTTTTTATTTTTATTTTTTATCATCCTGAAAGTTCAGGTTCAATTAATCGTTCGTTCATTCATTACATCCGTACATCCGCACATCCGTCAACTATACGCCTCTCTACTCTGAAACTTGTCAAGAGTTCGTCATGTTTGCGTCCCGGACGGCCTCACGGTACCTGACTGTCGCTGCATGCACTCTCCTTCTGCTGGTCTTCTGCCAATTCTCCCTTTTGACCACATCCAACTACCGGATCCCCGGCTCGCCCTTCGCTAGCAAGGAGGTCAAGGTGTCGGTGATAGAGAGCAAAGGCTGCCATGATGAGGTATCGGCGAGCTACCTGAGCGCGCTGGGCCAGCTGTCTGAGTGCAAGTCCACCGTCTTCCTGGCTGCCCAACGATTCGGGATTGACTCCATCTACAAACTGATCCCCGGCGCCGACAACCGCAAGCTGGTCACAGATGATGAGTTTCGGCCCCAGTACTTCGAGCGAGATCACTGCCGAGCCGGATATTGTGCTGTCTGTCACGAGCGAATACGATCTCATTGACGCCAAGGTCAAACCTACCTTCGCCCATCTCCTCCACAATACCAGCAGCATTCTGTTTGCAACGGTCCACCACGGCAATGAGTGGACGGACGACCGTCGCTTCCAAGCGGTTAAGCCGTGGATCAAGGCAAAACGGCTGCGCTTCATCACGCTCAGTGACCATGTTACCAACTACATGACAGGCATCGTCAAGCACTGGGCGACAAAGATGGAAGCGCATGACGTTCCCATCAGCACTTTTCCGCCCGTTTTCACCATCCCCACCGCGCCCATAAAGAACGAGGCGACGCTCCGCTTTGCCATGCAGGGCGACCTGGTTGTTGATCGTCGCCCAAACCGTGACTACGAGGGCACTTTCAAGCGCTTCGCCAAGCTTAATAGCACCGGCCAGGACATCGAGCTGCACGTTGTCGGCAACGGCGACCTGCTCAAGGTACCAGAAGAGGCCAAAGACCGGATCAAGTTCCACCGCGGGCTCCCCCTACCCTGAGTTCTACGAGGTGCTGCACTCGGCCACTGCGATGCTACCTGCCTTCGCCTCCCACGAGTATGTGGAGAGCAAAGCCTCCTCGACCATCGCAGCCTCGCTTATCGTGGGTTCACCACTTATCGCCAACGACGCTCTGCTTAGTGCCTACCGCTTCCTCCGCCGCGACGACGTCTACTATCGTGAAAGGGGCGAGGATGAGATTGACGTTGTCGAGCGTATTGCCAAGCTACCGGAGCAAGATCGCCTAGCCAAGGCCGAGGGCCTGCGGGAAAAGAACGAGCTACTGACGAAGCAGGGAGGGGATCTCTTCCGGCAGTGGATATCAGAGTCGCGGAAGCGTCTGGAGGGATAGATAGTCGTACGGGCGTCTGTTGGAGCCCGGTCGTGCGTACTTCGGTTTTAGATGAATTGAACAGCATACTGTATAGCTAAAGATAACCTATTGTCGCAGGTCGGGCACGGTCTTAACGAGCCTCGGGAACAGCAGCCCTCAGTAATCAAGCTGTGTGATACAGGTAAAACTTGTGGGATGGAATACCCCACACAAAAGAAAGAATCAATCAAACTCACCACTGCCGCTCATTATGAATGACACAGCCTTCAATCCATTTTAAGCACATCCAGTGGGACACCTATCCTACTTCTTCACAAACCTAATTTGGTGTATCATAGAAGTATCAACAGTTTGGGTTGTTACAAATCGCTACATTGCACTTCCTGCAGCCATACCGGGTCTGTTAGGTCTCGCACTCGGAACACAAGAGAAACAGATAGAGATGCATAATGCCTACAACCCAACACCAACACCAACTGCGACGGAACAACAACCATAGACTTGTGCCTCACGATGGCCAGCCTAATGGACTTACTGATTCAATACAAAATTGCAGCAGACATGCACATATCGTTGGGAAGCTGGGCAATGAATCCTCATGAAGCCGAGCACATTTTTTCCTACCGAAACAACCTGTCAATTACTTAGCCTTATTGTTCCTGATATCAAAAACCAATCTTGTTCACAGGGTCAAATGCCACCCAGAACAGTTAAGGTCGATAGTTCGCAATGCCTTAGCACAATAAACCCCCCTCCTGAAATCTTGTCTTTCGGAGCAAACAAGTTATCTGTTGGCGTTGTCCTCTTGCTCTTTCTCCTGCCCTATGGTATCTAAGCAGAGACCAACCATGCTTTTATACCTTTATGACCGTGTATCCCTTACCACAACAGTGCAGATGTGACCAATATTTATGCACCAAGCCAAGACTTGTGTCAGCGAGAGGTGAGACTGCTCTCTTCACCGTTTACACAGCCCAGTCCATTCTAGGCCAGTATCGTTCTCTGTACTCAATATCATTCTGAGCTTCGGTGAGCAAATGGGCAAGCTGCAGGCTCGTTTAATCGAGTTGAAAGTAGGTTACCGCATCATTGTACTCTACGACATGATTCCCTTCCTGCAGGACGGACTGACGGAATCAGACCCTTCCTGGCAGATACGAGACTTGGCTGCACAGGTTCTCATCACCGCATGGCCATAACTCCCATTTACGGCGTTAGGCGAAGCCACTCACGATTTCTCAGCGATGGAGTTACTCGCACATTACTTTTGGTGGCCTCATCATCAGCAAGCTCTGATCGCTCCCTGTGCCCTTTCTGTCTCTCATCTGGGATCAAGGGAAATGGAGTATGGAAGCAATTTTTGAAGCAGAAGTTTAGAGGTATCACTTGAGCCCCCGCATAGTGTTAACGTCAGTGGCTTTGTATTCTTTGGAGGACAGATAGAGCGTCGTGGATGCATTGCTACCTTTAGTGGAGTGCTAATGAGTCTGAATTAGAGGTGAAAAGTGCCATTAATAAAGGAAAGCAAAACATGTCCCAAATTGCTTCGACAGATAACTACAAACAC
Organism: Populus x sibirica; assembly: GCA_019202695.1. Taxonomy (NCBI): domain Eukaryota; kingdom Viridiplantae; phylum Streptophyta; class Magnoliopsida; order Malpighiales; family Salicaceae; genus Populus; species Populus x sibirica. The sequence goes on from JAGMVL010001018.1 coordinate 17,234, forward strand.
TGAACAGCCTCCAGTGGGCAGACCATATTTCAGCTGCTGAAGATATGGTGCTGAATACTTGAAGAAGTTGCCCACCAAGCAGACCTCTCAGGAAGAGTCAAACATGGCTCGAACGAAAAAGGCTTAAAAGGAGCAGGGCTTTCTTTTATTCGTACCGGATCAATGCCGAGAAAATGTAAAATCGCTTAGCGTACCTACTGGCCCTCTGAGGTTCGTTCCCCCGGGAATAGCAACATCCATCCATCCATCCTCTATCTATTTACCTCTCGAGCGGGAATAGCCGCCGCAAGTTCTCAGTAGATGTAAAAGGAAATTGCGATATCTCGACTACCGCGAAGAATCAATCACTTCGGAGGACAACAGGACACGTTTGCGATCTCACTGACATTGTGCGGCAACGTGGTGATGCATGGGGGGCAGACGAAACAGGCGAAGAACACATATCAACACATCAGTAACGTATATGATAAGCGAGTGCACCAACCAAGCGAGTGCACCAGAAATTCCACCATCAAGACAGAATAGAGCTTAAAATCACAGCAAAGCATCTAAGTAATTGAAACTAATCTCTATACTCTTCTTCAGATATTCGTACAACTATCTGACATGTTCTTGTATTATGTCCAGTCTTTCCACAGGTTCTACAGCGCCTTTCTCTCGCCAGCTCTGACCTTCCCCTACCACCACTTCTCGATAATTCGGCCACCATCTGCGCATCAACGTCTTTCTGATCAATTACATCCCTACCCTCACCTACAGTCATCTTTCCTCCATTACGTAGGCGGCTTTTTTTGCTCTGCGCCTTTTGCTAAGAGTCTCATTTGCCTGTCGAAGGATCTGATTCTCAGACTTTAATAATGCTATCTGATGCATTATCGCCTTCGTTCCCTTAGAAAATGACTTGAGCGCATTAACAATAGATGCTGGAGAGCTGTCCTGGTGCCTTCTGATTCGCCTTTCAAGGTATTCAGACTGAGAAGTGGCCTCGAGGACAGTCTTTGGCGTCTTGGGCACCCAAAGGTCGGGAAGGCTAGCCTCCTCCTCGATTGGCGTTGGGGTTCGTAGCTGCACATCAAGCTTCGATATAACACTTTCCGGGTCTAAAGGAACAAGCCCGGCCCCTCTAAACCCTCCTTGATATTACTTTCAGTTATAGCGGCTTGGTGGGCGGCATAAAATGCCGGAAAGAAGTCCGTCTTTGAAACGTGGGTTATAGAGCACCTAATCAGATGCTCTATTTCTCGACCGTATGCCTTTTTGAGCGGCCCAAAGCACCCGACATCAAGAGGTTGAAGTAGATGAGATGAATGAGGCGGCATACATAGCGTAATGATGTGGTTCTCTTCGCAATATTTCTCAAAGTCAACCGAGTGGTGACTTTCGTGTCCATCGAGGATTAGAAGACGATAGCGACCAGTTGATCGGGTTTTTGTGCATTGATCAAAGTGCTTGAGCCACTCAAGACCAGTCTCATTATCGGTCCAGCCATTTTGAGTTGTCGCAATAGCCCAATCCCCGGGGAGATTGCTTTCTTGGTACCAGCTGGCGAGGTGATATTGGCCCGCAACGACGATAAACGGCGCGATGGCCCAGCCTTCCGCATTGATCGCCTGAATCACTGTAACCCACTCTCGGTTTCCAGGCTGCACTGATTTCGCCTTTCCACGTCTTTCTACGCCTGTGATAACCATTCCGCTTGCAATAACGCCCATCATAAAGCCGGTCTCGTCAAAGTTATAGATATCAGCGAGGCTGATACCATATTTCGCGATTGTATTCTCCACGAGCCTAAACCAATCGCAGATAATAGTTGGATCTTCGCATTTGGCCCTCTGATAATCGTATTTACGAAAAAAACGCGTCTTGAGGTCTGGTTGTCGCCTGACGAAGTTGGAAGCCCAGCGCTTGCCAACAGGTGACGCGTCGCGGTCGGCGAGCAGTCGGTTGGCCATTTCTTCAACACCACGCAGTCGCGGGGAAATCCTCGTGAATCTAGGTCAAGAATGAACTGAACAATGATCTGCTCTTCTAGATCAGATAATCTGCGTGAGTTAGGAATGGTATCGCGGCGAGACTGGATGCCTTTCTGTCGGCGACGAAGGGCATAATAATCCACCTGGTACAACCTTGCGGCGGGTCGGAGACCCAGTTTCGGGTCATTTTGAAGGGCCCGAAGAGCGAGAAGCATGTTAGCTTCATTATTTGATTGTGGCATATTTAATGGTTGAGGAGTAGTTAATTAGATGTGAAGAGGAGAGATTGGGAGATTTTGGTGCACTCGCTTGGTTGGTGCACTCGCTTATCATATACGTTAGCGGTTCAACATTCCTCACCCTCTTAGCTGCTTAGGATGAAGCTTCATACTTGCAAGTTAGTTATGGTCATGACCAAGAAGCCTGCAGTATCAAACAACGAGTTCCTGCTCTTCTTCTGTATGGCCCAAACCAACTCTCGTCACACAATAACCACTCTCAAAAAGCAGTCAAGATGATAAATAACCCCTGGTAACTCTATCTCACCCGCAGGAGAGGAATGGCAGCGAGAATTCCCCAGTAACCTACCTGTCAATGTTCAAGATACTTCTTCTCCTAGGGACCAAATGCCCTCCAGTAATACGTCCCTTCTGCTTAATATCATTAAAATATTGTAAACGTGGCTTAAGGATAGTATTCTTACAGCCACGTCATGTTATACCAGTCTTCAATGGGTAGATATCTCCATTCACATCACCTCATTATAAAAGGTTAAGAACGTTGGAATTATGGACTGAAGTAATAGACATATCACTACAAGTTGGCGTAGAATCAGAATCTTAAAATCTTCAAGAGTAGCGACACCTGTTCCTGGAGTGTGAGTTTCTCACATAATCATCCTCGTATTTTTAGAGTAACCAACCTTGGATGTTGCTCTATTAAAATAGTTAGGTGTTGCCCTATATAGCCAAGCACAATACCTACTTTACTATGGATACCTAAATTATATAAGATGCATTGCCTTGATTTCTGAAGATACCGCTTTAAAAGTAGTTGACCTGATTCCTGCAACTATAGTCATGTCTTTTAATTTTTTCAAAGATGCTTTATCGCCAACGGGCGAAGGCCATAGCATCTGGAAGCCAAGCTACCCGCCGGCATCATTCATTCAACCACTTGGCCAAAGTAATCGCCTGATACCCAGAAAGGAAACTCTTGTTGTATCCCACAAACAGGGCCTTCCTCCTCCTCCTTTCCTGCGCGGTAAGTCAAGTCATAGACGAAAGCCAGCTGATCAACAATCACCAAAACCCCCAGCTGCTCGCTCATGTGATCCTATGACAGAGATGCTAGAGAACATTGGCCTTCTCCTCACCGACTATGGATGCACAGATCAGCAGGCACGGAACCCCCATACCACCTTCCTTCTTCAAAGGGTTCCAGGCGACGGCTTGTGGTTAAAGTATAGAAGAAATGCAGCAGCTATCATGCTAACGCATACCTTCGATTCTGTGTATGTTCTCGCATTGGGTTTAATGCACCGACCCTTTGGCAAACGTTACATCCGGCCAACCTTACTGGCAGAATCACACTCACATCATGACCATGCGCAAGATATAAGTTTACCGGTTCCAATCACCATGTACAGTGATCTGATCAACACGTGTTGCTGGAAGAAACACGAAGTGACGGACCTTCCTCCTGGATTCGAATGCGGATTCAGTCGGGTCCTAAATCAACCGACAGTCTCAGGGGAAGAAGATGAGTCACAGCCTGTCATAATAGTGACTTGCTTCAATAGAGCGTCAGATCTGCATACCATGAATGAAGATAGTGAGGATATGTCTAGGTTGGTATCGACATGTACATCCTGGCTATGACAATACTATTGCCCGCCACTAATGCAAGTAACCTGGGTCCGTTCAGTGGCATGATCGTCGCTAAATACGAGATCTACCGACTTAGAGCTCCTGAACGGAGCAAGAATCATACATTTGACACCAGAGCCTCTCCCAGTCGCAGAGGCTCAAGGGCTATTCATCGCTTTCTTTCGGAATTGATTCTTATCGATAGTCTTTCAATGGGTCGTCGATAAGAAACATGAGGCACCAGGCTGATAGTCCCCAGGCTTGCTGTTCAAGAGGCCATGTCCTTCTGGCTGTTCAAGCCGTTGACACTGGCATTTTTTAAGTAGCTCTGTCGACGATAAACATGAGGATATCTTGCTATGCGGCCTCTTCAATGGAACCGCTTCCTTACTCGGTCTGACTTTGGAAGTTTCGACACCCAGGTTAGACATCCAACTTGGGGGGTAGGTATGGACACTACACTGAACTATCATATAAGGACGATGCCAACAGCTCCCTAGAAAATACCAGAATTGGCCTCAGTTTTCATCTGATCATCCATGTTAAAGTATTTGCATTGCCACCCACTGAAACGCAGATCATCTCAGCCCCCTATCATCCCCCCCTGTTCTTCAGAAGATAAACACTCCGCCAGTAGCCAAAGCAGAACTAAGAGCCGTGGACATCGTAGCCCTCTCATGTCACCCATCTCTTCCAGCCATGACCGGATGTTGTCTGTTCCGTTCTCTTCCAAACCTCTCCAATCCTGCCAACCCATCACTTCTAATACTGTACGGCCCAGTCGGCTCACGCTACCATTATTCCTGCTTCCATAAACCATCATGCATGATGTGACGAAGCGCTGTATCGTTTTGACCCAGGTGCATTGCACTTCATGGTACCATACATTCTGTTTTTCACGTGCCTCCTTTTCGTTACCATGTTTTAAATCCATGGGTGCATCGAGCTCCCAGTCCACCACCACATACTCGGTAGCGCCGAAACATCTCGATCCAAGGGAGTGCTTCGCTAGCCTCCCCTCGATGTGAACAGCGTTTGAGCTTCTGTGTTTCGATAATTGGGCCCCGCTCATAAAAAGCACAAAGCGTACATCCTACAGCTCCAGTGCGAATAAGGATGCGTGACCGACAATTGAGGGGGTTTCAAGATGAATGAGTGCCTACTTGCTGCTCTTCTGTCAAGACGATCCAGCTCAAAGCACCCAAAAGATACACAAGATAAGGTGCCCGGTGCAAGCAAGTCTGTCAACTCAAGATAACACTCTCAAGATGGCTTCCAACATACGGCAGCTGACCGGCGATCGGTCTGGGCCGTCTCATCACTTCTCAACGTACCCTACACCAAGCAACATCGCGCTACTGCCTCAGAGGCTGTGGCTACAGCTCAGCTGCTTCGTTGGGTACTGGCAGTCATCAGGTCTTGGCCAATATCGTCACAATTCCTATAGGATGCCTCGGATCCCAAGCATCTCTCCGTCGCTTGTTCCAGCAGCGGCTGGGGACTCGGAGATCAGTCGCTGATTGCTCTGCCACTGGACGTGGCAGCTAGCGCGTCTAAACGCTGTGTCTTGCGCTTTTCCTTGCGCTTTTCCTTGCTGGACTTTGGTCGTAAAATTGCGGAGGGACAGGTGGAGTCGTCGTCATCATATCTTGGCATGGTGAAGAGATAGGAGAAACCAATTGTTGATTAATCGCACAGAGGTTCGTTCGGAATGTATCTTCTGCCAACTAATTGTAAAGGGCAAAAAGGAGGTCAGAGGCTGGCCTCACATTTTGTGGTATACTTTAGGGTAAACGCAACAACATTATACCATCATCTATCATAACCAATAGCTGAGCAAAGCATTTATCTATCTGCTCAAGTAGCTGGTTAGACTTTCTACATCCATATGATTGAGGAGTATAGTGCTTTGAAATTATGTGGTTTTTTTTTCGTCTGCTTTCGCCTTTACATTTCTACTAAGGCTATGTCCCCGCGTTAAGTAGCCGCTGACAAACAATGGTCGTGTAGTAGTAGACTTTCCCACCGATTCATAATGGTCCACTCTTACCCAAGACTGTGGGTTTCAAATAACAGAATCTAGTCTGAAGAGAAATGGACGGCGAAAGAATAAGTAAAGCGACCGTTTTACCGAGCCCCTGATATATGAGCCTAAAATATTGAGGAAGGATTTCTCTGAGACCTTTAATGTACCCAGCCTGGCCGGCTTTCCCATGGTAAGAAATGTATATCACATTGTTTCTATCAGGGAAATATGGGGCGAAAATGCTAGACAATGATTGGTCAAAAGAGGAATCGCAATGCGGCAACGAAGTCGGTCAGTGTACCGAGTATCTCGACGTCGCTTGATAGAGACTTGAATTTGACAGACGGCTCAAAGGTGATAAAACATGACTATTGTGTAGTAGATAGTGGGCAAAGGGTATATATGAGGATGGTAGGCCGTTGAAGACGGCGGGATTGAAATGAGGACTGGTTGTTATGATGCCCATGAATATATAGCGTCTTTAGAGACAATGCAAAACTAGTGCAACCTTCTTCGAACGACGTCAAGTTCAACTAGAGGCATTCTGTAACAGTCTAGCAGAGAGAAAGAATGGGCCAATACTGTAGAGACCGCTTGATGGATATGAAGATGTATGCAACGCGGACGCAAGGGCAGCCTAGTTCACTGCTATATAGCTGTGTAACAAGGCATGCGATGTATAGCATCATACTTTCCTTATATAGCCCCAACTTAACAATATACAGCTCTGGCTGTTGGTGGTCCTTGAATCTCAAATCCGTAAGAGGAAACAGAGAAATCGATTTTACACTAAATTGTATATTTTCAGGCTCGATACACCCGAAACAGATGTGGCCAAAAGACATTCTTTGAGTATATACTCAGCCAACAATGAGACATATATGACGTGCGACTTATTGTAGCCATCGCACTGTTGAACATGAGATCAACACCTTGGCGAAAACTGTACGGCTGGTCATATTGAATTCATGGTCAAAAACCATGTTTTCCTCAACTTAACTAGTTCTTGAAACAAAAATGAATAATGAGGGGAACCATAAACGGTACGTGAATCAACTAAATTGAAAGGCTCTGACTGCAGTGTGAATGCAACCCTTCTTCTCACATTGTAAGTTTGGATGATTTATTCTAACTAGCGACTACGTAGAAGTTGCAGAGCCCAGGTGACTGACATAAATCTTGCCTTTACTGAACTTCTTTCCCTCTTCTTAATACATAATCTTCTCACGCCAGTCAGGGAGGCCTTGGACTATCGGTTTCCCACTCTATACTGTTCCTCCTGTTTAGGTGACAGCCCTTGTTCGAAATGGAGGTAATATTCCCGGTGTCAGCCACTTCGTTGTTTGAGATGCCTGAATCGTCCCCAGGAACCCACAGATATGGAGCCTGACTTGTGGCGGAGGGCGGATAATAAGCATGCGCCTTAGCATCCTCAGGGTATTCCGGGTCTTTGAGGTCGTGATGCACCAACTGCGCCACGGCCGCGTAGTCGATGAAGATTCGGGACCTGAGCCAATCAGAGACGAAGTGAGCCTTATTATGGTCCCCGCCTGTAGCTGTAGATACGTCTTTGCAGGCGATACTGCTCTTGCCCGCCCCTCCCGAGGTGGCTCTTGCGCCATTATGTACCTGTACATCCTCTGGCTTCCTCTGCTGGGTTTGGTCAATTGGATCTCTTTCGAACTGAGAAAGAGGAAGAGTGTAAAGGAGAGGGTCGAGAGCCTTGACGAGGGAGACGTGGTATAGGATGGTAAGAGTAAGAAACATAATCATCAGAACAGCAGGTCCCGCGGCTTTGGAAACGATGAACATTCCAACGAGGCACATCTCGGCTACGTAAACACCAAATAAGAGCTGTTTCAGAGCCTGAGGATAGATCAAACCACGGGTGTCGACATCGGTGTCTGCGACATACAGTACATTGTAACGGTAAGCGAGATAGAACAAACCCATGCTGATAGTTGACCAGAATAGAAGAAAGGGGGCAATAACAGAGTAAATAATGCCTGAAGGAAGGTTAGCTGAGGTCAGCCGTAATACCTACTTTGCTTCTCACTAATGACAGCCATGTTGGTGTAAATGGGCATGAGGCTTCCCCAAGAGAGAGTACTGAGTGCCGTCCACTTGTAGTACATCATTCGAGGTGTCTTGTTGCTGAATCTAGACGAGAGGGTAAACATGATGAACCCGAAAATCTGAGTCAATACGCCGGTTGCGATGGTGAGACCTTGAACAATGAAAAACGAAATGTAAAAGTTGGAAGCGGTAGGGATTGAAGTTGAGAGCATGCCAAAGACGTTGTTGGGATTCCGAAGGACTGTCACAAGAGATGAAATGAAACCGTTAGAAAGCGTCTGGACCTAGGAATACTTGGAGGACTTGGAAAATGAAGTACGCCTTCTGGGTGAAGAGCTCAGCTTGCGATGTTGAAACACAGCCAGACCACCTGGCACAGGTACGTATGAACACTGGCACCGACGACATCAGAATAGATAGCGCGATGGAAGGTAACAAGCCAGAAACAGCGCCAAGGATAACCTAAACGGTCGGATTAACACAACGATAGAAAGAAAGACGCCTGCCGAATTTACCTGTGGAGTATTCTGTATCCAGGTTAGGCCTGGCAGCGACTTGATGGTATCTACCTGCGCAATGATACCAACAATAGTCACAGGAAGAGCCCAAAATACAACAAGACCAGTAATGGCAGTGTAGGTGACATATCGACGTATTGCAACCTGCCACCATGAATACCTAAGGCTCTCCCAGATAACCTCGTTTGGCTTTATGCCGATGAATCGAGGAGACAATTGAAGGGGGCGGTGGTGTGTAGCGGTTTGAAAAGCAACTTGCGCATCGTATTGAGTAGAAAATTCGACGAAAAAAGCAGGGTGTTTCTCATATTTACCAGTGCGCCAGTTACTCTGAGCGATGTGGGCTTCGGGGACGAGGGCCTCGAGCTTTTCTCGGCACCATTGGATGGTGTCGACTTTCTCGCCGATCAGCCCAAAAGGGCCTGTGCGGTGGGTAGGTCGCTTGTCCTCGTGACTACAGCCGGTAACGAGGTTTCCAGATTCAGGGTCGGATGTGCTGGTGGCTGTCTTTTCGGCCTCCTTGTCTATTTTCGTTTCATACTTGATGCGCTCCTTGTTACACAGTCTGATCCACTCGATTTCTCCTTTCTCAAGCTTCATAGCCACATTGTCACGCTCTTGGGTGATCTTGTCTAGCTGCTTGGTGTCGCCAGCGATCCAAATCTTCTTGGCCGAGCCGTTGAAGAGGCTACGGATGCAGTCCTCATCGAGACACTCCTTGGGTACTGAAGTAAACAAGACAGTCCGGGACGAGATACGCTTAGCATACTGTGGGGCCAAAAGAAAGGCTTGCCGCAGGTTTACGTAGAAAAAGAATTCGCGCATAATGGCGTACATCACGAAGGCATATACGACCCAGGCCACAAAGCAATGTGCGTACAATCTGTTTCGCTTGGCTGAGTCTTCAATATTAATATTGCTGTAGGAAAGGACCTCAAGTTGCGTCTTCCCATTGCCGCCTGTGGCATTGAGTGGAAGGAGAACTGGCCATGTAACGCAGAGGGTAACAAAGCAGATGGCGCAACAAACACGAAGGAATCTGATAAAAAGGTATGAATCTAGACTTTGACGCCGGAGGGCATAGGCATCCGGTACTTTCCAAAAGCCCCTTATCCAACAGAAGAATCCATTGGGCAGCTCAGGACTTCGTTCGCTGGGACATGGTTAGGATTAATGTTCAAGATGCTAATGCCGTCCTGCAACCTACTACTCCTGCAGAGTGCCTATGCATGTTCGGGGCGCATAGAAACGCCGATTCGAAGTACGGAGGACGAGGAACACGATGATATAGATTATCGAAGTGGCAAGAACCGGTACCAGAGTGGAAACCATACCTAACTTATTCTCAGTCGTGCTTTACATAATAATCATAGACCATATTGCGGAATATCAGCCGCCAACTGGCCTCCTCGATTCACCTTGTAACATACCCAATAGGGACATAGGATCCGCATTACTTGCCACACCCTGGTTAGGGTCAGACAAGGTGTTCTCTAAGAATTTGATGAGACTTTCCATCCCAATGCCATCCATGGACACTTGATTCCATGTGGAAAGTTTACAAACAACCAGAAAGAAAAGATCCAGGTACTTATCACTGATACCGTTGCACTTTGGTTCAAGGGTATTGAGCTAGAATCGTCTACTCTACTTTAGAACATGCAGAGAAAGGTATATATAGAACCTTTATGCTACAAGACTTCATGGTTCTATACCGCATTGGGACGACTAAGAATAGCATTAAATCTATCCCGTATCTTCTAGTTCATTTCCCGTTCAGATTTAATCAGGCCTATCATCAATCCTTGCTCTACAAACCAACCATTCGTCCACCTGTCGAGGGTTCAACTAGTGATCTTCTACTCATCATCCCCTCCGTTTCCTTAAAGGTATGAATCTTTACCCCAATTCACTTTGCCATTAATAAGATCAACACTCAAAAAGATGCGCTCCTCAGGCTACATTGCTTCTCTGGTTGCTGCTGGCGCTATGGCCGTTCCCCACAACGGCAAGTTGCAGAATGACAACAAGCATTATGAGATAGTTACAAAGTTCGAGTACGTCACTCACTATGTTATCGGTGGTGGAAGTGATGCTCCCCAGACTACCTGGTTTCTCAGCCTAAGACGTCTAACTTTGACAAGCAGCCTGACATCTCTCGGGAATACATCACCACTGCCATCTATGCCCAGTCTATTAACGTCCAGCCCGTCAAGAGGCCAAAACAAGCCCCCAACCGGGATTCTGTTTCCGGCTTTGGTCCCAACTATGGTCTCTCTACCGATCAACAAGAGGCCGTTAACCTCCACAACGACGCCCGTAAAGCCGTGGGCAACGGCCCTCTTTCTTGGGATGACTCACTCGCCGCGGGTGCCCAGCAGTGGGCCAATCACCTTGCTTTCATAGGCTTTCTCCAGCATTCTAAAGGCAACCACGGTGAGAACCTCTATATGGGTGCTACTGATAGCCCTTACTCTGTTTCCGCCAAGACCTTCCTCGCCGAGAACAGCCAATACAACGGTGAGGCCATCTCGGCCTCCAACTACCTGCATTTTGGTCATTACACCCAGTGCGTCTGGAAGCACACCAACAAAATCGGCATGGCTGTCTCCAAGGACAGCCACGGCGTCTCCTGGGTCGTCGCCCGCTACCAGAAGCCGGGTAACATGCAAGTCCCTCAGAAACGAATCTGTACCCTGCATTCGCTAATATGCATACAGTATCGGCGAAAAGCCTTACTAAGGTGTCAGCACCGGTATATCCCGATGCTGCGGTTCGGAAAAAGATGATTACAGAGTTGAGGCTCAAGGGACTGATGGTTATAGTCACTGACAAATATATCAGGCGTGGATGAGCAACACGCCAGATAGTAGCGATCAAGGATGACAAGGAATAGTACATTTCACGCCGATATGGTGAGTCGTCGTCAAAAGTAGCAGTGGGGAAGGCAGCAGATGCCGTGCCGAGAAAGTATTAGCCTACACCTACGTGGCTTATTGTGACAGTGGGAACTAAAAGTCATTCTATTAGGAGCAGCTTAAAGTCATTCAATAAGACGGTATATGTAAGGAGTGTAGGTCACTACCCCATGACAACCCCGAAGCAATACAACTACATGGTGATCATTTGCCAAATTCAAAGCCAGCAGCCGTAAGAAATATCATGGACACCCCTTAATCTATACGGATATTGATCCAATATCATGCAGGTCCCTCTTGTAATATACCCTAATCTTCTTTCTCACTACACTTACAGTAAGGAAGATAGCTCATTTGGTAGTTGAGAAGTCCTACCAGACCGATGGATAGTCGCCTCTTGGGAAGCTATACGGGCCTGGCGCCATATAAGTGTCTCATCCTGATGGGCTGTCGTAGGGTACGAGAAAGATCTATTCTACAAAGCATAAAGGCGGCCACAGTACGACCTCTAGTATTGAAAGTCACGTTCCATAGATGAAAAAATACATCCAGGAAGATCCGTTGCAGATGTACAATAAAGCAGCCGTCTCTAGAACTGAATACGGACAAGATAGCGAATTTGAATTTGGGACTCGTTATAGCAAATGTATTTGTTGTAGTTCGATGGTGCATATGGGTAGGATGTGTCACTAGGATCACATGTTGGATCAGGCTGAATGATATCAAGTATTAGAAGCAATGTTCGGTATCGGGGGAAATAACGGGGAAAACAAATAATTACCATTTCAATGCCTATGAGACTCTCATGAATGTCGGCGGCGTCGATCCACTGGGTGGGACCTGTTCGACCGCGGATAAACGTACTATACTTATTGCTCTTATTGGTAACGTTACCAGTTTTAAGACTCGAACTAAACATTTCCAAGGGAGATTCCCCAACCTCAACTTCACAGAGAAGAAGCAAAGCCTCACCACCTGTGCTATCGGAGTGACAGTGCTCGGTCGACACGCAAGACATGTCGGCAAAATGAATGCCTTTGCATAAAAGGTCACCTGATTGGGGGTCTCCGACAGGTGCAACTCGAAGGCCATGGCTAAGGATTCCTCCATAGCTGGTGACTGGTGAGCCATGCCAAAGAAGACGGCTTTTGGAAGTGCTATTAGAGGATTGGAAGCTTTTAAACCGCTCAGCCTCGCCCCGACGCTTGATACGGAAGATATCTTTCACTTCGTAGTTCCTGTATCCATCACTGTGAGACTGATTGAGATATCTCTCCACGTGGAGAAACTCGTTCCCATTCCTACTCAGAACAATGACTTCCTCATCGCCAATAGTGATATCCTCGCCCATGTCCTTCATGTACGACAGGATAGTTAGAAGTTCTAACTCCTTTGCAACAAGATCCTCTCTATTAATGACAGGGTGCGGCTTTCTCAAAAATTCGTGAGGAATAGACGAATAGTATTCTGTGGAGTGCTCCTTCCTGCACGAGGTTCTACAGTTCGGCAGTTCATCAGACGATTCAAGCTTATAGATCGAACGAGCAATATCCCTAAGCTTAGAGAAACCGTTACGAATGTCTTCGTTGCTGAGTTCGCTTAGAGGGCTTTCCTTATAGCTATAGTTTAGGGAAGACAGAAGCTGTCGGAGGTAGTCTTGGTTTCGGATAATCTTCATCAGCTCTACAACGGCCTGTTTGGAGGTATCTTCCATAGCACAGTTCCCGGTTATGTTCTCAGATTGAGGCTCAAAATTGGCCGTCCCCCGTCCAGGAGGTCTATTACTTGTGGCTTCGGGGGTGCTTAGGGGAGCCTGTCGTGATCTGAGTCCATATCGGCTGTTTGGAAGTGCTTTGCTTACTCTTCCTGTATTTGGTGCCTTCGTACGGTTTTTCATTGCCGTGTATGCAGAGAGATCAGTCTCCAGCATGGCACAGGCGACAAACTTGTACGAATGTATGTGTCCTTAAATAGGATTGGATATGCTTGATCTACATAAACGCTATACGTACCCACTCAACGATGGCTATTCTTCACCTTTGTGTTAATTTATGAAGACCACGACTAATGCTGCCGAGAATATGTGTCCTGGAAAAGCAATGTGACATCTGACAAATCACGTCAATTGTGATATGTGGTAATGCTTGTCTGAAGAGAAGATATAAGATATCTATTAAGAAAGCTAAAAATGGCGAAATGCAAATATGGGACCTTTAAAGATTATAAAAGGCACCGAACCTTTGGGGATAAATGCATTGCCTTAAAGTTGATGGACTGTAGTAATGAAAGTAAACCTCTAAACAGCATAATATTGTTTATCTCTGAATGGCAAAGAAGTCGGCTGCACAATGCGAGAAAAACTGCTGCTGGCCATTGTGGCCTAACATTAACTAGAAATGCCTCGATAGACCGATGACTATTGTTAGGCACGTACATTATTTACTTATACCCATGATTTGAGATCCACATGTGGATTCACCGAAACAAGAATACGCAGAGTGTTATTTTAGATTTTGATTAATTAACACTGAGATAGGATGTCCCTTCGTCTCTAACTATGGAATTAGCCTGCTCTAATAACTTCCATGCCCCTGTTCAGGCCGTTAGATGTTCGCCTACGCCAAGGACTAATAGAGCATCTTCAGTAGCCCTTCTGGGTCCAGACCTATCACACAGAACAGCCCTGGGGGCGACAGCACCTGATAGTGAGATTGTAGAAATTAGGGATGGCCCGAGAGTGTGCGTAATCTACTTAGTATATATTTGCAATTAAAATATGTCTATATTAAGTTACCTCTTAATAAAGCCATATCTCTTTCTTAGACATAGCCAGGAATTACAACTAATTTCTTTTAATTAAACCTATAACTTCTTACTATTCTTGGTATAGTAACTTGGTATTAGTTTAAAAATACCTTAAAAGGTAGCCTTTCCGGTTGAAAGTTAATTACGATAAGTAATAACCTAACTACCTAAGTTGTTATATAATCCATGGCAGGTAAAGCTAAACTACCTTTTCGCGGCTGCACTATTGCCATAACTGGCATATTTGTCAGCCAGGATGGAACATACAAGAGGGACATACTAAAGAACCTGATTTCCGAAAATGGTGGGAAATATACTGCAAAAGTTGCTGAGGCTGATTATCTTGTTTCTACTGAAGCCAGTTATAAATCACGCACTGGTAAGATCTTAACTGCAGATGATAACAAAGTTTCTATTATGAAGCTAGGATGGCTTATCGACCATCCATCAAATCGCAAAGTCTGGTTGACCGATGCTTATTTGTGGGAGAACAACATACAGAAATCGAGTGAGTCCACAGATGAATCTGAGACAGACAGTATCAGGGAGAAGAGCCCGGAAAAGACAAAAACGAGTGTCAGAGTTAAAGACGGCGTCAAGATAAATTCCGACCTAACGAATACTTCCGATGTTACCGCTAAACCAGGTACGAAGCGCAATGTTGGAGATCGCGGTCGGCCCAAGAATGACGTTCCTAAGAATAAGCCGATCAAGAAAAAGGATGTTGTTATTCCTTTGGATGAACACTGCACACTTGGGACCTACAAGGTCTATGTCGATCCTAAAACTGGTATCATCTATGACGCCTCACTCAACCAGACCGTCTCCTCAACAAATAAAAACAAATTTTACAAGATTCAAGTGTTGAAGGATCCTGAGTCATCTCACTTCAAGACGTGGACACGTTGGGGCCGTGTCGGTGAAGTTGATGCGTATGCTATCCTTGGAAATGGAACGGTTACCGACGCTATCAAGCAGTTCCATAAGAAGTTTAAAGACAAGTCAGGTCTTGCGTGGAATAATCGTACGGATAGCGCTAAGCCTGGCAAGTACGTCTTTCTCGAGCGTAGATACAGTCCCCATTCTGATTATAAGGGTGAAAAGAGTGGGAAACAAGGCTGTCAAGAAGGTGGCGGGCGAACAGGAACATGAGGTTTCCCCCTCCTGAATGCTCACTCGAGAAGCCCGTCAAGGAGTTGATGGAGCTCATCTTTAATCAGCAATGCTTCAGCAATACAATTTCTGCCCTCAAGTACGACGCCAACAAACTACCGATAGGCAAGCTGAGCAAGAGAACTATCACTAGCGGTTTCAAGCAGCTCAAGGACCTCGCTGCCTTGATTGACGACCCAACCCTTGCATCGTCAAAGTGGAACATGGGAATCGCTGAAGCGACTGAACACCTTTCTAACACCTACTATTCGTTCATTCCACACGCGTTTGGTCGAAAGCAACCTCCCATCATCCGTGACGAGAACCTCCTCAAAAAAGAAATAGAACTTCTCCAGAGTTTACCTGACATGCAGGTTGCCGCCGACCTGATGAAGATCGACCGCAAGACGAGAGATAGTATCCATCCTCTTAACCGCCAGTTCCAGGGTCTTGGCCTTGCAGAGATGACGCGTCTCGACGACAAGAGCAGTGAATTTGGCTATCTCATGAAGTATCTCAACAACTCAGGCGGCGCTGCCCATAAGATGACTTACACTATCAAGGACATCTTCCGTATCGAGAGGCTGGGCGAGCGTAAGAGATTTGATAACTCTGAGTTCTCCAAGATTCCCTCTAATCGGCGTCTTCTCTGGCACGGTTCACGATCCACAAATTTCGCTGGCATCCTAAGCCAGGGTCTTCGCATTGGACCTCCTGAAGCTCCCGTATCAGGATACATGTTCGGAAAGGGTATCTATCTCGCCGATTGCTCTTCCAAGTCGGCTGGCTACTGTTACTCAACGAACACTGGTGGCGAGGCATTGCTTGTTCTTTGTGAAGCTGCGCTTGGTGCTATGCAGACCCTCATAGAAGCTGACTACAACGCCGGCACTAAGGCCAAGAAGAACGGCATGCACAGTACATGGGGTCAAGGTAAAATTGGTCCCAGAAGATGGGTCGACGCTGGAATTGTTCACCCGAGTCTCAAGGGCGTTGAGATGGTAAGTTTATATCTTGCATTTGCCTGGCTAACCTAAGTTTGATAGTGCTAATATTCATACAGCCCAATCCTAAAGCTAAGCTTTCAGAGACTGGAGTCAAAAATACAAAACTGCATTACAATGAGTACATTTGCTATGATGTTGCCCAAGTCAGACTACGTTACCTCCTTTATGTAAAGATAGAAAAAGCTTTAGAGTTTCAGAGTGGGAGTGGTAGAAGGATTATCTTAGAAGGAAGCTCATTCTAGTTATACCCAGCCTACATTCTTCGGGGTAACACTATCCAGTTTATGTTGAATCTCGATTTCCAGGCTTATATATACTAGTGACAATGGAATTTTATGGAGATTGTTTGCATATTAATATGGACTTTGATGATACCACTGAAAGTAGGAAAGATAAGGGACAACGTTGCCGATAACGATTGGATGGATTAGAGTGGCGATTGGTGTTTTGTTTTTGTAGCGGTTTCTCAAGACAGAAGCTGGAGGTAGT
>JAGMVL010001741.1:0-58486 GCA_019202695.1 Populus x sibirica
GTCCGGAAAGGAGGGAACTGGAGTGCTCTCGGAGGGTGGTCTGAGATCTGTGTCGTGGCGTGATGGAGGACCAGGCGGGCCGTGGCTTGTCTCCTGCTGATGATGAATTTCCGGCGAATTGTGGTCAGTCCGATGCTGTTTCCGCCGCAGAAATTTCGCTCGCAATTTCCTCATCGACGGCGCGTTAAAGAATCGATAGGAAAAGGAGCTTGGGTCGGCGGAGATCATCACATTTGTGCGTGACGCATTCTCCAAAGAAATGTGGCAGTTCTGAGAAGATGCGAAGGGGCGAGGGAGGAAAGCGGGGAATGCTGGCTGAATGTCCGCGGGGTGGGGCTGCTGCGCGCAAACCAACTTCGTTGTGGCCGTTGCCCTGCGGCCTCCTTTTCACCCTGGTTTTTGGTCTGCGTTTTGTGATCGTTTCCGGTCTCGCACCATCGCATGGCTCTATGCCTTCCGGGATCGGTGAAGCTTGATGCCCCTGTGGTAGCGGGACTCGTATCGGCCATTTCGCTTAGAAGATAAGCCTGCGCGATGACTCCTTGCCCCGCGACAGGGCATCAATCTCTGGCGTCTGTTTTGTACTGTTTGTGTACCCTTTGCTCAGGCGAGGAGATAAATTGGAGTGGCTGCGCCCAAGTTTCCCAGAAGCCCAGCCGTCTCCTTGCTGGTCGCGAAGTTCAAGTAAGCCTTGTTAGCTCAGACCGGACGATGCTCCGAGCCGACGCCAGCTGTTTCTAGCATTAGCCCGCGGCAGCTCCTACCGGTCCGCACTCGGCACGGCCGGACCCGTTTGACTAGCACAAGTGATGATCAAAAGGGTGGTCAATCGGCGAGCGGAGCTAAACTGGCTATCAAAGCCATAGCAGCACCATCTTCCACGAGACCTATGATGGCATCGTGGCGAGGCGAACTAACTTCCCGGGCCAGCATGGGCAAACGACCCGATTATTCCAGCCCGGGCTGTGTCGGAAATAGTTCACGACCGCCACACCATCCTGCCGGACTGGTATTAGAATACCAGAATGGTATGCAAGCCATGTCGCCGCAAGAAGTCCAGGTACGACGGGCGACAGCCAGGGTACTCATCCCGTGTCAGCAGGTGCTCTGGAGAGTCCGCATTTTGAGACTGGAGGAACGATCAAAGGCATTCTGTCGTATCTCAGTGAACAGCCCCGGAGTCAATTAGGCGTCCGCAAAATTTACACGTGTCTCAAAACAAATCGACCCTTTTTTCTCGCGATCAGTCAGCCTCACCCCAACCAATAGCGCCTTTGGGAAAGCGTGGTTAATTCTTCAGCATTGTCGCAACAGCTGTTGTTGACGATGGGCCATGAAAAGTGCCTTTCGTGTGATCCCGCCACACATACCAGTTGATATAGCCAATTTCAAGCTCGGAAGACTGACCCGAAAGAAAGCAACCTTCTTCATCGCTCCTCTTCCGTTATCTGTTATTTGAACCAACATAACTTGCAATATACCTATCTGGCCAAATCTGTATCTGCCATAGTCGCATTTAATATCTCCACATTCTGTGAACGGTGGGTATACAGACATCACATCGTACTCCGTCGATAGCGTACAGATGACAGTAACCTGAATGTCGTGATGAGTCGGTAACGTATGGCAACGAACGTCCTCATGTGCTTATGCGATTCAAAATGCTATTAATAGAACGACGTTTTTGTTGCCCAATAAGACATCACCGATCACGTGCTCTACCCCATCTCTTACTTAAAACACTGCACCCTAATACTGTTTTCAACATCCAAAGATCTCCTGCCATTCTCCTAGCATGGACTTCTCCCAATACGCCGCAGAACCTAGCGGCATTCATGCGTTAACAAGGCACCAGATATCCCGATTCTTTCGTCAACATACATCCATAACAGAACATGAATGTATCAACATAGCTTCTACGCTGGCTGGAAGCCGTGTATCTCCTACACCTGTCCAAGGCCAGTTCAGTTATACTGTTGCTTCAGATACTGGATTGTCTACAGTCTTTCAATTTCGCGATAGGGAGCTAGATCTGGAACGCATCAAACAAGCAAAAGAAAGTTATGGGAACATGGTCCCCAGCTGCAAGTTACACCCGATATTAAACAACATATATGTCTATGAGATGGAACACGTTGACGGTGTTGCCTTTTCCCTCGCTCGCCACCAGCTTTTCTCTCAAACAATGGAGGATCGCTTGTTTCAGACTGTACAGGATTTGGCAAGGTCTGTATTCTTTGCAATCTAACTTAAACTTACTGACAACGCAATAGATTTCATGCTTCGGCATGGACAAACAGGCGAAGTATCAGAGAGCCTACTGCCCTCACTCACTTTCCTATTACATTCGAATCATTGACCAACTCTGGGAAGATTTGCCAGAGCAGTTCCACTCGAAGTTAGAGCAAGTACATCACAAGTTGCCACTTCTTTTCAGGGAAGGTTACCCTCTAGTTATCAACCATGATGATCTATTGGAAATGAACATTCATGTCGATGTGGATACTGGTCATATCACTGGTATTGTGGATTGGGCTGATGCCTATATCTCACTGTTCGGTCTCTCACTCGGCAGCCTCGAAACTCTTATAGGGTCCAATCTTCTTCAGGATGGCATTTCCATCCGCGGGAAAGGGATCTTAGAAAACACTTCTGGCAAACCTTTTACGGATCTGTTGGAAGCCTTTCTAGTGAGGATCGACAGGCAATTGAGACTGCTAGGTTGTTTGGTCTCTTTCGTGAGCATGGTTTTGATCGTCGGCCTGAAAAGCCGGACGCAGCTGTAGTAAGAACGGGAGACTATGAATTCACCTGTCTGGAGGCACTATGCCTACATTAGAGAAGACAGGATCAAGGGAGTGTGTATATATATTGTATATAAATGATTGACTTAAACTTGCTTATGATCTCGAAGGAATGTGTTTATAAGGCACCAAGGATCCCTTTAGTTCTGAAATACTTTGTGAGAACCGTCCGTCTTTTCAGCCCAAGTCTGACCCGGCGGAGGGGCGCTATCATCAGAGGACGGAAGGCCAGACCACCCAGTTGGGAGGAACGCTTTGGCAGTAACCTTCTCCTTGGGGGAGAACAATAGTGCCCCCATTTTCGATTTCGACCTCAGCAGTGCACCCCTCATATGGATTTTCATCCAATATTTCGAGCGCGAATGTATTACCGAGATTGTATTCGACAAAATAAGTCTGAAGCTCATGAATGAACAACCCGTCCACGGCTGACTCGTGAATTGGTGACAGACCTTTCCCGAACTCAAATGGAATGAAGTCTCCATTTGAGAATTTGAATATGACTGCATGAATCACGTCGGGATTCAGATCACGGATTGGGGTAGGTATGATCTTTTCTCCCCCATATTGAGTTTTGACTCGAGCCTAACAGCGTTTTTTTGAATCTTGTCATGTCGGTGAAGTCCGTGTATACCAAACGTTTTCTCGTGTCCGTGGCGTGAAATGATGTCTAGAATAGGGTTGATGTGCTTGCTCTCAAACGTCATTTGTGGCTCGATACGTGGGAGCTCATTGTACCTGATCTCGAAGATATAAGCATTGTTCTGGTATATGGATATAGCTTCAAAAGGAAAAAGAATGCCTACGTCTTAGAAGCCTCATAGAGATCTCGAACATGTAGTGGCTTGGACAATACTGCGGCCATAGTGCTTTTAACGGATTGATGAGGTTGATAAGATTGATAAAGGATTGATAAGAGATGTAAATAGGGCGTTGTCGCTTGTGGTAAACAGAGTCTAATATTGACGGTTCTTGGGGTATTTATACCTATTTTCAACAGATATGGGCGGTCTGATGAATAGCTTTCATGTGCGGGGTTGAAGAATGCACTTCTGCCTGCTCCTGGCTAATGGTTCCTATGGCCCTGATACTGACCTGTAAGCAGATGCTTGAGGAAGTAGGGGGCGTGTGTGAAGATATGCAAGACGGTAGCAGTTGGATGCGCCGCCACACTGCAGTTGCCTTTATTTAGTTGCAGATTCAGCGAGGCCTTGAGCTGTAGCCATTGGAGCCGACGTCTTTATTCAATGGCAAATAATGTCTTAAAGAACTCGCATAAATGTGGACCTGAGAACGACTCAAGTATTCTTTTTTTCGGGGTTTCGCTATTCCTTAGCGTAGATACAGGTTGTTAATCTCTCGACTTACCTATGCCAGACATGACGAGCAGAAGGAGCATGAAAGCAAACTCTCTTGTTTTCAATGCCGCATTTGCTTATTTATTCAGCAACTCATATCCTTACAAATAAACCTATATTACTTCCTCATTCTTGGTAGCTGTGATGTCTCTAGGCCATTATAACCCCGACCTAAAAAAAGATGGACAATAACCACTCACATCAGATAATAGTTTAATTAACTGTATCTGCCATCAGAAAGGTGCACGAGAACAAAAAGGAGATATACTATGGACCTAAAAAACAGATATAATAGTACAAAACGAGTGACGTAGTGGAACAGAATGAAAATAGAAATCCCTGATTACACAAATAAAAGCTCGTGATCCCCTCCATCTGTATCCGGCGCGTCTACATCCGCTGTCCACCATTCATTGCACTGTTAAGGGCGCGTGTAAGTCCAGGAGCTGGAGGTGGACTGTTCGCAGGCGAATTGGCAAGCCTATAAGGCAAAGCGACTGAACATGAACTCAGAGGAGAAACACTAGCATTCTCTACAATCTCAGGCTCGCGCTGCATTGGCAAAGCTTGGTGCATTGGTGCATTGCGAAACATCCCGCGAGCAATTCCTGTCCCGATGAGAAACATATTCATCTGGGCATAGTCTGGAAAGGCATAACGCTCTTCACGGCCTGAAAGTAACCAAAGATAATAGCCAACTCGGTAATCTTAGCTTTCCACTGGTTGATGGGTCCCAAATCGCCGGGGGCCTGCTGTTCCAGTGACGCAAGGATAATAGGAAAATGGTCTTCTGTATCAGGCAGACGGATAAGAGGGCAGATATCGCGATGGTTGTCACAGTAGTGAAGGTAGATCTGATTCGTAAGATCCTGCAGATTTAAAGTGCTGTCGTCCACTTGACTTGGTAACCCGACCACTTCGCGAAGCATATGGATTTGCTTCAGGACAAATGAATAAGGTGTGCCTTTGTTTTTCTCTTTGATCAAGGATGGGATGTTTTCGTACGGAAAAAGAAGCCGTCGAAGACAAGCCAGAGAAAAGATGATGCCACTAAGATCTGTATCGTCTTGTATCAAGACAGCCACTTCGATAGATTTCCTGGTCCGATCAAGGTTGGAGTTGACCAGTTCGTCCGCTTTGCGTTCAAGTTCTAGTGTAGAGCATAAGAGTTGACCGAATTGTTGTTGAGGGAGTCGCAAAGGAGGAGGCGGGGGATGACCCAGAGTAGGGCAGGGAGGTCGAGGGTGATTGACATGCAGCGGAATGCATGAGCTTTGTGAAGAAGTATCGGCATCCGGCACATATTGGAACCTATCCAAGCGGTTCTGAACTAGCCAGCAGTCTCTAACAAGGTTACTGTTTGCGTCGTAATCAAGCACCCGGCAGCGCTGCGCTAAGAGAACACCAGTGGCAGCGATGAGCTGTGTCACTCTGTCCTTGATTGGGTAACTCGTGATCTCAAGGTCAAGAGACTGATTCAGGTCGCGAAGAACACTCTCAGCCTTATATTCTTCTTGCCTTTGCTTCTTGAAGGATAAGCTGGATAACGGAATGCCCTGTGATCGCAGTTCATCCAAAAGTTCATCAAAGTCGCATGAAAGCTGCAGAGTTGAAGTTTCTCTCTTGTAAGGACGAGCGTTCATTTCGGAGTACATGTTGTCCCTCATGTTGGCAACGAAATCTCGAAGAGGAACCTTCTTCATGGATCCGACAACCCAGTCAAACAGGTCTTGGGCAGTTTCGTTACTGGAATAAAATTTGAGTGAAATAAAGTTCTTGGCAAGTACCCGCAATGTGTGGTCGTCCTCAGCCTCCGAGGAGTCCAAGACTGCAACGTTCTGAACTTTCTTCATGATGTTTTGTCGGTAAGTATTTTTCTTAAGTGTAGTTGTAAAATGAGTGAAAGTAAAAGATTGAAGCGGGGGGTAGCTAGTATTTGTGACTGAAGCTTTATCTGCGAGGCCCCTGAGCTGCATTTGAGAGAAGAGCACAGCATTCATATGCCCCCTCAGACCTGCGTATCGATCTATGCCCTTGCTTGGTTAAACCTTATGGACTGCAGGCCCTTAGATTACCTTGTTACCTCACTGCCTCACTGCCTCACTACCTCATTGCCCTCTAATACAGACTGGAAATAAAGTGACCCTGGTTATCTGAGAAAAGATATAGGGGGCGTGTAGGATGTATTGTAACCATAATATGGGGGAAAGATCCCACTTGGCGCTTGAACATGGTTAGACCACATGTACTAACTAATCACACCCGGTAGGTGTTTTGGCAGATATAGTAGGTGTAGCAGGTGTAGTAGGTGTAGTAGAGGTGTAGCAGAGGTGTAGTAAGTGTAGTAAGTGTAGCAGGTGTAGCAGGTGTAGCAGGTGTAGCAGGTGTAGTGGTGTAGTAGAGGTGTAGTAAGTGTAGTAATTGTAGTAAGTGTAGCAGGTGTAGCAGGTGTAGCAGGTGTAGCAGGTGTAGCAGGTGTAGTAGGTGTAGTGGTGTAGTAGAGGTGTAGTAAGAGGTGTAGTAAGTGTAGTAAGTGTAGTAGGTGTAGTAGGTGTAGTAGGTGTAGTAGAGGTGTAGTAAGAGGTGTAGTAAGAGGTGTAGTAAGTGTAGTAAGAGGTAAGGTATAGTAGGTATAATTTAGATTAATAGGATATTACTAAAAACATGGCTTGCATGACTACACTTCGAGTTCCATTTTAAACTGCAACTGCTATTGTTCTCAGTAATCGCTGATTTACTACTGCTCCATCCCTTCCTTGCTCAATTACTCCCGGCAGGGTTGCAAAGAGTACATCGACGGCCTTCAGGGGTTATGCCGTTGGTACATCCGTTGACGCATCCAGATTCCGGCATTGTGATCTAGCTTATCCGCACTAAAAAATAATTAGATATGAACTGGTTATTATATACAAGCTAAGAGTGGCATACCAAGGAACCTTACAAATATTAGTGATGTTGTTAAGTGGAAATTCAGAGGTTGGGCAGCAAGGCATCTTGATATAGGGGCGGATATCTAATATATGAATATTCAACATACGGGGCTTGCTGAGCCCCACCACAATGACATCGAGAACACCCCGCGCAAGTGACATGATGATCTTGAAATAACAGCGGACCAACTGAGGAAACGCCGAGACCATGACCGCCTCATCTGGAAGCATTTTTGAAACGTCACATATCGCCTCGTCAATAACAGCCGAAGACGCACTAGAATTCTTTGACGTGCACGGACTGTTTTATCAGGAGAACGCAGAGATTGGAAAGCTAGTGGATGGCCTATACAAGACAAATCGCGTAAGAAGCGATGAGACAAGCCTGGAATACTTCAAACCAACGCTTTGCAAAGACCCAGTAAGCACCTTTCCTATCTATACTGCGGTTGTTAACACACTTAGCGATTAAGGAGTATCCTCGATGCCTACCCGATAGCAAGCAAATTTCGCCATGCTTGGGGAATAGTTCCTAGCACATATTATAGTTGGGACAACCCCCTTCTCCTAAGGTCGATGATGCAATAATTATTTATATGCTCGGGCCTCGTTCACAAGGCAAATGTTGCGCTGGGTCACATAAACGACGATCAAAGTGGACCTACCTAGTGATGACGGTACTTATCATCTGAAGGACGAATGTTTGGAATCCTATACAAAGGTGGATTTTTGCATGGTGGATGGTGGAGTGTAAGGACCTTACTCCTAACTTGTTACTACTTGCTAACTTACATCAGGCTCCTTGTTCATCCAGTTCTCGCCCATCGAACAGAAATCGGTCGTTCAATCATATTTGGTGCATGGAAGGAAGCCATCTGAGCCAGATACATCTTACATATAACTTTCCTGCCAGAGTGTGTGTGAATATTCTTGCATGGAAAGTGTTTCCAGACCCGACGGAACCTTGGAACGCTCGTCGTCAACATGCCGCTGGCGAGAATGAATCTCCTCACTATTTGGTCGTTTTGCTTTGCCACATGAATGCAGAACGTATGCACTTGCGCGCTCATGTTTGGCCTTGCATCTTTCACATTGACGATTCCAGTCGTAATCTAGCCGGTATTTATTAGGCAGGCCAAAGAGCAGGCTATGAGGAATCATACGTGTGAACCGATGCCTTTCCGCATGTGTTGCTGAAGGAAAAAGTTTGATTGCAGTGAGGACATTTTCCCGAACTCGTGCGGGATGGCTTTCTTCTTGTTGGTGTCCTTTGAGCAGGTAGTGTAAGATTATTGTTACCATCGCAAAGGTCCTCGATGAGCACAGTAACGCGAGACTACGTGAAGTTAAGGGAATTTTCATAGCAAGTAATTCAATATAAACTTGTACCTGAAGGTCAAGAAGATGACTTTTAAGATCACTGGCTGATGTGAGCATCTTTTCGCAGCAAGGACATTGTCTGGGGTAGTCTGCCATGGTTGGGGACAATAAGGTGTAGCAGGTGTAGCAGCTGTAGCAGCTGTAGGCAGATATATGGGAGGCAGTAAGCAAGCGGTGTGGGTAAACCTCGGCACCTATTTCGGTTTGTGATGCACGTGATGTGATATCATAGGCTTTTGGGGCTCTCTGCTACACCTGCTACACCTTCTACACCTCTGCTACACCTGCTACACCTTCTACACCTCTGCTACACCTGCTACACTTACTACACCTGCTACACCTGCTACACCTTCTCCATTCACACGACAGCTTGCAGCAACCTATTGTGCGACGGGTGGTAATCCTAGCATAGCCATTTTCGTAGACCAAGCGAGCTGGCGGTTTGAGTACCTATGGCTGGAAGTGCTCAGGCCAGTTATGTAGACCAAGTGAGCCCAGGTATAATGCTCGAATTGATGAGCCTCTGCGACGTATAAGATGTGACTGTTCCTTACCTTAGACACGGCACAACTGCATTGCACTCCGAGTCAACATGCCAGACAACAACGACCAGCCGCAGGAGAGCGGAAACACCGCAGAGCGAAAGGCTCGCCTAAGGATGATTCATCAGGTAAATGACTTATTGCCCTTCTGGTTGCGGTTCTAACAACCGAAGGAAATCCACCAGTCACTGGCGAATTTCCCGTCAGTGAGGAGGAAGGAGGCACTCCCGTAATCATAGACACTACGGACGGAAGAGAAGGGGCGTGACAGGGGCAAGAATAGCATGGCCATTCATGACTTTTGGATTGGAAGCGAAACTGCATAATATAGAATCGCTCTTCGTGTTGTCAGGACTGTGCCTTGACCAAGTAGTAACCCAGAGAAAACAGTCCACACAATATCCTCTGCTTTATCTTGGTGGCTTATTGTTACGGTGACTGGCTCGTCAGTTGTGACAGCTGGAATAATAATAACTTGCCATCCCATAGGGACTACCATTGACCCAGTCTCATGTCGAAAAAAGAATTGCATGCCAACTGATGACCCTATACTAAGAAAGCCCGAGCGTTTCTCTCCAGTTAGCCTGCTGCCAGGTTTCTCGATACATTAACTTACTAGTACATCAATTACTCGATTGACAACCTCTTGGTGGTCCCGAGACCACCTAAACGTGAAGATGATTGCACCAGGAACATCCTGGCTGACAGGATCATCTTGTTGCTTGCCAGCTCGTGCTATGATTTGCTGGATGGATTCCGGAATCTCGAAGGGCTTAAAGCCAGTAAGGTTAGGGATGGTAACAGGCAACCACTGATCTCGAACCGGATCATAGCGGCCTTCAGAAGGCTGGGCCCCCTCCGCAAGACAGAGACAAACTTGAAGTATTCCTCTTTGCTGAGAATGTTGGTACCAAGTGCTCGGCAAACCGTCTCGTACCTGTTCCCATTAGGCTTTCCCCCAGCTAGCAATTGGAAGCAGGCTTACCGATGCTCCGGGTGCCGGGTGGCAACAATGAATGGTAGATAAAGTGGTAGCGAGGCTTGTACCTCAGGAGTGCAATTGCTGCTGTTCGGAAAGATGATTTAAATTGGTCTGGTGCTTGTTTATAATGGCCTAGAGCTCCCAGAGTGAGTGGCGCTACTTATCGTCAGCACTGTCGTAAAGACACCATTGCTCTCTCTCACCATAAAGCAGAGTTCCTCAAAACTACGGTGCCGCAATCTCGGGTAGAGTTCATCCATTAAGGCAACCAAACCTCGGACGAGAGACATGTAGTTGCGAATGGTGAATTCTCTGAGGTCATCCTTGGCGTGAACGCGGGACCGGTACTTCCGATAAGCTTCAGCCTCGTTTTCGCTGTGATCCACACAGCAGACGGCAATGTAAATCAATCTCCGCAGATCCTCAGGCAGAAATTCACCCTGGACATCCTGAACAAGAGATGAAACCGTTCTATGGACATCTTCCGGGGTTGCAAACCGATGCACTTCTCGAGCCTCCTGCCACTGGTTCTCATCCTTAGGTATGCTCTCATTCAGTTTGCTAAATGCCGCGGCTTGCTGGCGTGATAGCCGGTCTCGCGTAAATTGGACGTAAGACGTCTCCGGTGGCTGTTTCCCGCTCATTGTCTGAGTGTCGTGGGAGCGAGCTGGTGGGTGCGCGAATTTAAAAACGCTTATGGGCTGGGAACGGATGGATATTGCGTAGCGCCAGATGTGGGTCTTGCCAACGTACCCACTGCAAGGGTTGACATAGCGCGTGTGATGCAAATAGAGGAATAGTGTGTTTTCAAGTCAGGGGGGGGGTGCCGCCAGTGCATTAGAGGTGTAGCAGAGGTGTGCAGGTTGCGATCAGTACCTTCCTAGTGTAGATAAGTGCATGTGATGCAGATATAAGGAATAGTGCCGCTCGGGGCTGCTATTACGCATTCCGGCGCTATATAAGGGGGCGTATGCTTTAGTAGTCATCGCGTTAATCGCTGTTGCTGCTGTCACCCTACCCAGAAATATTGCATTTATTACAAGTTTATGAACTGAAAGAAGCAACAATATTATCCTTGAACCTAGAGAGCATGTTAATACTTAAAGGAATGTGCAACCCGACTAGGCAACTACTTGCAGGCCTCACCGACAGTGGTTCGCCAAACACTCAACAGTTCAAGCTTACCTTTCGATTAATCACCTCATGCAATATCTCTTCCAGTACCCTGAGCAACCAGGGACGCGGCGCATACGACACAACAGGCTGCCCGAAGCCTCGACCAAGACCTAGACCAAGCTAAAATGAACCTATCGGAGAGCATCACCATCGCGATAGCAGTACCCGTAGCTGTCATCTGTATCCTCACCCTTGCCTTCATTATCAAATACATCCGCAAACATCGCCAGGCAAAAGAAAGCGATCCGGAATCAGGTCGAAAGCTTTGCAACGGATCCGCCCCAGACACCCCAGCACATGCGGTACCCTTGCAGCGCCCCCATAGAGATGGCGTCGGCATCCTGGGAGGCGACCAGATAGCCAGCCCCTACCTGGAAGAGAAAGAAACTAAACAGTCAAAGGGTACGGCATCGTACGTCATGGGGTGTTTCTTATAAGGTTGTAGTAGATCCAAAACCTGGTGATGATGGAATTCGAGCTGTTATTATTCCTCCTGAGGTGGATAAATCGGAGCACGATAGATTTAAACGTGGGTGGCCAACGTGGAAAGTTTACACTGATGACTGCGAGGGGGGATCAGCAATGGGTTTGCCAAAAGACATTATGGCAACCTTGTACCTAGAAACGTAGCATTCAATCACTTTTGGAAGTTGAGACAGTCCTTGCTAGCCGCATCCCCTTTCGTATCCTTGCAAAGCTGCAGATTGTAATTCTCTGCTTCCAGTCTGTCGGTCTGTTATACCAGCGGTGAATTCTCCAGGCCATCAATGAGGTTACTGTCTACAGCCTCTAGTTAGAAGAGATATTTAAACCCTAGATTAGTCTCTGATTCCTTGAATTACTTTGTAGACGGTGAGTCATGTTTGCAGACTGTTACCTCTTCTAAGATCCCAACAAAATGGCCAACGCTTGCGCTCACCAGTTCGGAATGCTCAAGTCAGACAACACTTTAGTCCAGTGGATCTGCCAGCACTGTCGCTCAGGCCCCCATTGGATCATCTGGGAGTGCGCATACTGCAGGCTGCATCTGTGTCGACCTTGCACCAGGGATCTCCTAATGTAGGCCGGTGCTAGACTTATGAGGCCTCCCTATAGGTATTTAAAGCTTGCAAAGTAATGTCAAGAAAAGACAAACATCAAGCCTCCTGTCTTCACAAAACTGAATCGAACAACTGCACCAACGATGTTACCTGCTCTGCCCCCAATCGAAGACTGGCCACAGGATGCCCCATATACTGTGGTACTTGACCCTGTCTTCCATTTCCTTAGTAAGGTCATATTTCCCACTGTTTTAGAAACATGCTCACCAGTGTAATAGAGGAGGGTGGGTTGAGAAGGAAGGAAATGTCATGGGATAAAGGTATCATCGTAACTTCAACATTCGAATGTGTATTCTTGGATCCCAGCGAACCAACTTCTATGGATTGTACCAGGAACAGTTCAATATCTAGACGAATTCCAGTGGCTGTAATTTTAAAAGCCAAAGGTTTTGTGGAACTTCGAACCAGGGTCACAGTTGAGAGAGATGAAGGGCAATGCATTGTGGCAGTGGAATGGGGAAATTGGTACCTGGGGTATGATGAGGGGGAGCTTCATTATCAGTGGAAGGAGCGTCAATAGGGCGCACATGGCCGATCCTCAGAGGCACCTAAGACAATACGCAAACAAGAACTGATCATCTGTCTCCTGCAAGGGAGTAGTGCTTTATATTTCCATTTATTTTACTTGTCTTCCCGTGAAAAAAATGTCTTCACACCCCTCTCACGTCTCCTGAAAAAGACGAAAGAAAAATGTAGTGACACTGGCAACGGGGAACAAGCAAATTAGGTATCATTAAGGGGAGTCTTTATGCATGGAAACAAGTATGAACGTAAGATATTCTTGCAATCGCAAAGCAGAGACTGGATTTAAACAACCGGCAGACTATTTCAACAATTGTATCGTTCCCGGGTTAATAATAACCCCTTTGACCCGAGGATCGCACCCTGAACCTGGGAAGGGTCGAGGCTTCCCAAATCCTCAATATAACAACTATTTCGATGCGAGCAACGTTCTAGTAACACTAAGGGGGCAGAATGGGGACATCGGTGTTCAAATATTAATACAAACTACTCTACGTAGCAAGGAGTGAAGAGGAAGATCTGAGGAGAGCCTAGCCATTGGAGATACAATCCCCATTTCCACGTCTATTTTTGAACAGGAGTTTGAGGGGGGACAGGGTATTCACCGTCATTCTTCTGGTTGTCTCCAGCGAGGAGATGGTGCAATTGAGCTGTAATTTCAATGACTGGATCCACCTCTATCAATGGCGGCTGCGTCAGCTCATGGAGCCCTATATTCTCGTGTTCATGCACGATCTCAGGCGTAGTAGCGGCCCTCAAAGTGGTCATGATGTTTGAGGGGTGCGCGTCCGGCTCTTGCACATCGCAGGTCCCTTCAATCCATCCCGTGCCGAGTCGAAGCAACTGCTCCTCAGTACGAGCGAAATCTGGATGAGCACAGTAACCTGCTGCACCCATTTCGTACCCGATGATAATAGCCAACTCTGGTTCTTTGATAATAGAGTAGTCGATGACTTCGTGGTCCCGTCCTTTCGAGCCTTGTTCTTTCCATTTTTGCAGGAGAACAGGAAAAGGGTCTGCTTGCGAAGGCACACCTCCAATTGACAGTATCATGTTGATTTTGCCATACTGTACGTAGTTCTCGTTGGTATAGCCCTCGGGATTCTTTATTATCTCGTCCCCGGTTTTATATGGCAATCGGAGGTGTGCGCGTTGCCTCTGGATATTCTTAACGATAAACTTGGAGAGGATGCGTACATCTGCTGTTCTTGATGAAAGCTGAGAGACTTGTATCTGGAGAAAGCAACCGTTGGATGTTTGCTAATGAAAATAAAATGTGAACATAGCCAGCATACTTGTCAATGAGTTGACGTATCTGGAGGCTGAGGATAAGAGTAGCGGGAAAAGTGATCGTCATTTTGTTCGAGACTTGAGGCTTGTAGATTTTGGTAGAGACGAAGCAAAGATCGAGGTGAGGGGACACTTGGTGAGAAAGATGAAAGATGAAAGATGAAGGAAGGTAAAAGGGAAGAGTAAGGGTGGGGATGGCCAGTACTTGTGACAGATGCTTCACTAACCTGTCAGCCAAGGCGTCACCCAATAGGCAAACCTTTCCCATCTAGTCCTAGAGCAGCGGGACGTAAACAAGTAGCCATGTCGTCCGAGATGACGAGACAAGACTTCTGAGTTGCAGTTGAGAGAAGAGCACTAAAGCAAGGGTAATCGCACGCCCCCTCGGACCCACATGTCGATCCACGCCTTGTTGGCTTACAACCCTCCCGCTCATAGCTCAGACTCACCCTTGTCAAAGTGGGGGGGGAACTGCTGCCGTTGATGTCTCTTGGATGAGTTAGGTACATTGGCGATCTTCCTCAGGAACCTCTGAGGGTTCGTTAGCCTTGGTACTTCCCTTCGGCCACTCAACTCTTTAGTGCAGCCGCCGCTCGTCTACAATAGAAGGGCGTTGCCCCAACTGATGTGTTGTGATACGTATCTACATCATTCTCTCAACCAGTAGTATCGCAAACGTGTCGCTCAAAATTGTAGCCAAAATGGCGTTCACTCTTATGACTAAAGATGTATTTGATGAGCTTGGTAGGCAAGTTCTTGTACAGAACAAGAGTGAGACTAACATAGTATAGAGAAGCGAGGTGTTATTCATGGGAAAGACTTCGATTTACCTGGAAGACAGCCCCATAGCATCGAAAAGCTACACAATAACAACAGGTTCAAGTGGCTATCTGCAGATATTATTGAGGAACCGGTCACTCGACGGGACCTGCGGGAAAACAGCTGCATGACACTTGTTTCATACAGGGATGCCAAAAACTCGCATGTTGTTCCTCGAGATGAGGATATCATTGTTGGGTTATTCGACGAGAAGAAGAAGATGTACTTTGGGCTTAATGCCTCGAACCCGAAAGGGGGTGGGCTTCACTGCCAGATTTGCGCTCTTTGAGGTTGCCGCAGTAATTGGGTCCTGGTGGTGGCACTTAACAGTCCTTGGCAGTTGGCATTGAAGTTGGTGGTGGCTTCTATAACCAATGGGCTTCTAATTATCGGCATTATACTCTGTCGCTTCAGTAATTTTCCTTGTAACGCGGGCTGCAGGCCGTGTCTCGGATCCCTAAAAGAATTGTGATATGGCTGCAGATAAAGTTGGGTCTTATGAAGGCTATGCATAACGTGACCATGTCTATGTCTCTAAAGGAAGAGAGCCGCCTGCCTGGCTTCGACAAGGTACTAAGAGACGCTTGTCATACGGGCACTTAAATAAACTAGACAGGTCAGAGTTGTCATCCAACAACATGGAGTCTCGCTTTGTTGACGGCCCAGTTTTTCAGGGCACTGCAGCGGAAGCTGTGGATTTAAGGGGAAATTCTATGATAAATGGACATCAGGCGGCATGTACTTCCCTTGAACGTCATGGTGATCGCCTCGGGCATATTTCTTGCGGTGAAAAACATAACCAAGGAATATGGAAATTCATTCTTATCGCAGCTAGTCATCTGCTTTGTATCCAGGGCCAATCCTGGACGGATATTGGCCGGGAGCCCCTGAAATTTGGTGATCCAGCTGCAGGTTGGGCAAGCGTCCGTATAAGGCCGTAAACTCGCTGGTATTTTCTTGAACAAGGATTCTTACTCAAATAATGATACAATGAGGCAATGAGGAAACTGATGCCAATTCGTCGATGTACCGTTCGAGATGCTTGATTCCTGGGGATAAGTATTGATCTGGTAATTGTAGTTCTTTGCGAAGCTGGTAAATCTTTTCTAGAACGAATAGAAGCGGCGGCTTTTCTCTGCTCTCCTCCATCATAGACGAGATAAATTTGTGCGGGAAAAGTAATTGTTCGATTTTGGCCAGCGAAAGTAGGATGGCACCGAGATCAGCAGCGTCTTCCACTAAACAGTCGGCAGTGGCAGAGGTTCGATGATGCAAGAGCTGGTCAATTTGGTTGAGGATCTGTTGACCCCACTGGTTGTTCTCAGAGCTCTGTCGTACGAATAGATCTATACAGCGTTCGAGCTGTTTCAGTTCGTCTAGCGAGGTATCGCCTGACTTGGGACCCAGGGGAGATGGAGTATCATGCTGAGTTGGTAGAGAAATATCAGCATGATTGGGGACGGGAGTCAACGGAGGTGACAGGCTATGATGCTGAGTTCGTAGAAAATTGAGGGTGGGAGTAATCGAAGGTGATAGACTATCATACTGGGTTGCTAAAGAAGTGTCCATAGGGTCTTCCGTGCTTCCCATTTTGTCTGATGTTGCAAGTTGGTAGAGGTTCGTAGAAAGGTGAGATGAAGAACGCCGAGGCGGGGGATGGCCAGTATTTGTGACAGTGCTCAACTCCTCACTACCCGTACTGCTCGGTCTACCAGCGCCCCTGGAGGACCGTTCATGCCCCTGCTTGTCCAGCCGTTGTTGGTTGAGTAAATAGCGCGAAACCCGGGCCGGAACTTACACGCCTCTTCATCTCATGTAGGTGTACAATACTATGATAGCAGTTGCCAGGGATCAGACGGAATGCTTGCGGTGAAGCAAAACAAACAGGGGAAGCAGCTGTTTGTCGAAAAAAGCGGTCATGTTATTGGGTGGTTCAACTTAGGGCAATAGAAGTAACTCAAGCTTGACAGTTGGGATTCAAGTGTGACGGGGGCCGCAGGGTCCAGTCTAGGATCCCCTTAAAGAACTGTAGGCAATGAGGCAATGAGGGCCATGTTAGTGGCTGGCGGCAAGACAATGTAGTTGCAAGGTCGAAGGCCCCTGAATGAATTGTGCTGCAGATGTAGCAGGGTTCGGTTAAGTAATTGATGAAGATGAATCGTATGAGGAGACATGTTCAAGCAGATGAATTACACTGAAGTCCAACAAGCCATCACCGCCAACATGTTCTAAGGATAGCGAAGGTTATAAAGGCAGAGCTGGTACACAATGTCCTCAACTCAAAGCCAAGTCAATTTCCACTAAGAATGATTACCAGCTATTGTATCCTAGACCAAGAGAACTGTTATGTCCTTCAGAAACTTCTTCAACAACACAGTGAGTTTCTTTCACCACCCCCATCTCGTATGGAGCATATCTAAGAAACCAAGAACCGATTTTCGAAGGAAACAGAGAAGAGATCAGAGAGCCATTTACTATAGAGTCATATCACGATGCTCCAGAAAGAATTCTTGTTCTTAAGATATCCAGAACTGAGATTGGGGAAGATTTAGATGCATTGAAGAGAGCCGAGCGACTCGAGTCATGGACGTGTCAATTGATGATGACAAGAGAGAAAGCAATTGTTTATTGCTACAAGATCACTGTCGTTTGAGACTTCCAGGCATGCATGCCTAGCTTCTGCGACCCCTGAAGAAGAGTGATGTGGCTGCAGAGCCTGATTGTAAATGAGGCTCTGGCGGTGAGAATGGGATGGAGGGTATATAAGTAGCATTGAATGCCAGAGTTTTGTTGTACTTTATCAAACAAGCTTCAATTTTTCATCTCCCTCCTATTTCAATCATGAACCCACCTATTGGTTAGATTTCCTTTATAATATTGCCTATGCTTGTCAATACTCTAACTCTCTTATAGACATCGAGAAGTACTATCAAGCCAATGTCAACAACATGCGAAACCTCGACAACCCTATCGAAAGCGAGAACATGATTCAACGGCTCTCTGAAGAAGACAGTGGAGAGGCACTGATCTTGAGCAGGCTAGGATGGGTTATAATGTTGAATGCCTGTGTTCTTCTTGTCGTGGTCATTTTTTATCTACTTGTCAAAATGTATGCCGAAGTTGGAGGGTTTAGTTGTTATTGCTGCCACTGGATTTAAGTCAGCATTCATTCCAATCAGCAGAATTTACCCAATGTAACGAGTTCTAAAGTGTGCTTGGGGTATGCCGTGATCAGCGAACTCAGCG
Source organism: Populus x sibirica (assembly GCA_019202695.1). NCBI lineage: Eukaryota > Viridiplantae > Streptophyta > Magnoliopsida > Malpighiales > Salicaceae > Populus > Populus x sibirica. The sequence continues at coordinate 18,150 of JAGMVL010001741.1, forward strand.
TCGTGAGATGCACCAGATTGTGACTTCCCAGGAAGTCGGCGCTTAAAAGTGGCTCGACGCAGCACCGCCGCAACGCTGTGGCGTATCGCATGATGCGGGGAAATCTTATCAGTCAGGTGATAACCCAGCACCGTGCATACAAGCTGGCCCGAGCATCCCCGCACGCTCGGATCTCCCAGCCGCAAGCAGCGGGTACATAAGTAGCGTGATGCTCCAGTCACAAAGACCCGCCTTCAAAGCAATGTCGCATCCGCCTCGCACCAACTTTCTCAGCAACACTATGTCCACACACAAACCTCTCAACTCAACACTTGACTCACTAGTTGCAGACCTACTGGAATTGTCTTCGAGCTTAAGTGCACTACGTTCGGTTCGCGATGAAACCCTTCAAACGAAGCGACAGACGCGTTCCCAGCCCCCGAGAAAGTTGCTGAGCAATGCAAGACTCCGGCGACTGAACTCCTCGCGACAGTCTTGGGTGGCATGGATCTTTTAAGTCGCCGGTTGCATACAATAACATTGCAGGCAAAGGGAGGCTCAGGCTCAGGCCCAAAATCTCATGGTTCCCAACAATAAACAAGTCATAGACAATATACCGAATCACCCACAGATGGACAGCCGATCTGAGACGTCATGCGAGCGGCATATTGATATACAACTCGGAATCTCTGAGCAAGAGGTCGCGTCAGAATCTCAGGCAAGCGAGACCTCATCGTCACAGCCTGCACAGACATCTGACGACCAACAGCCTGTCGAGTCAGAGGATGTGACCATGACTGGGAGCGATTTAGCCGCAACCAATAGTCCGCCTGACTCACCCAAGGACGGAGGCGACGACATCAACGTCCATCGCGCAGTCTACATACCAGCCACTCCGAGCCCAGCCAAGCAAAGCGCAAGAGCCGGCCTAAATACAAACTCCGAGCGTGGATCATTCACAAGGAGCCACTCGGCTGTGACTGAATCGTCAAGTGCCTCCACAGCCGCAGACACGTCACCAGCCGGTTCTGTTTCGACTCACATCACATGGCCGGAGAGCTCTGGCCGGCCTGCTGACGAAGATGAAGTCATGTTGGACGTCGACGACGGAGGCCTCAACAGGATCAATAACTCTTGCTCACGACAGCATCCCGTGACCGACAACACAGCCAGCTCTCCTGACACTCAGAGTCCTGCGGTCGACGACCAGGCGCAAAGGAGTCCTACTCCAAGTCCTACAGCAGTCGCCAGGGCTGACGAGTCGCCACTGAGCTGTGCGGCCGATAATAGGGCCAACCCTCCACCAACGGTAGACAGCGACATAAGCACCGATTCTAGAAAGTCTCATGCAGATGACGGTTTAGTTCAAGTGCTTGAATCAGCCATGGACATGCTCTGCGCTGTTGCAGCGAACTCGCCAATGCAGGGTCATTCACCAGGGAATGGAGATGACCAACACGCCAACGACCAAACACAGTCTCCCTCCCCCAGCCCAACCAGTGAAGGAAGCGATACCGCTAGCGAAGGAGCCGACCGGAATACCAGAACGAACACACCACCAACGATACAGTTCACACCATCCAATAGATCACGCTCAGGTCCTCCGGTGACAACGGTCACTCTCACGCCCGCTGATATGGAAAGGCTCGTCCCCAAGCTTGCCGAAATGGAACGTGAGGGTGACTCACAGCACTTCTCTGTTCCACTCAGGAATGTTGACCTGGCCCACATGCAAGAGAGGGTCAAGACGACTGATGAAAAGTGGCAGACTACGAGCACTCGGTATGAGGCAGGTCCGAAAGGTGAGGGGTACGCAAGGGTCTACGTCTCAAGTAGCCGACCTCCAATCCATTGGGAGGGTTTCACTGCCGAATGTAAGCGGCCAACACCTCCCGAAATCGAGACAATATTTGAAAAGTTCGCCTTAGATCCTCCCCAAGAGGATATCCCGTATTATATCGGTAATCTCGACATTCTTCCTGATGAGCTTTTGGATCCTGGGCCCGAGATCACAGAAAACCCTGACCTCAAGGACCTGCATGTCGCATACCACCACATTGGTGGTCCCGGTTCCGGAAACCGCACACATGGGGAAGACATCAAGAATTTTCGATCCTATAACGAGGTTTACTTCGGAACCGGGTATAAACTGTGGCTGGCGATTGAAGAACATCACATAGCCAAGTTTGATGCATTTGTCAAAGCAAACTGGAACTGTTGCAAATGCGACCAGTTTGTTTCACACCAATCTCTTCTTCTAGCTCCCTCCAGGCTCAAGAAGGAGGGCATAGATTATATCGTTGCAGCCGTCGGACGTGGGGAAGCCTTCTACACCTTACCGGGACAGCAACATGTGATCATCAATTTTGGACATTGCGCCGCTCATTCGATTAACTACGTACCCCCTGGGGAGAAAATTGACTTTAGCAAGGTCACTGCATGTACCGAGGATGGCATGTATGCTATTGGGAAAAAATACGGCCAAACCACTGCCTCCCCGCAGGAATTGGCGCAAGCCAATAAACGGAAAGCACATCAGCAACTCTCCAAAAACGCGTCTACAAAGGTGACACGCACCAACACCGCACTCCGGCGAGAGTTGAGTCGAGATCGAGCAAAGGCTAGCAGAGATACCTTATCGTCGAATAGAAGTCGACCGCCAACATCCCTCGACCGCAGAGTTGAATGTATATGAGCGAGTTGCTGCCGTGCGTAGCACAATGGCCATACAACAGTTCATTACTCTGGTAAAGGACTGGAAGAATGTAGAGGCAACCGTCCATATCAACAAGGCTCAAGACAAGCTGAACCAGTCAGTGGAATCAGTGAAATTCTTTGAGCGCAAAACAAATTTATCGAAGTTCGGACTCCGTCTCACTCAAAGAAAGCTAGCTCGTGAAGCCGATATGGCAAAGGGGCCTATACAAAGGCAGCTTGAAACAGGCCTTCTTGACAAACTTGCAGTTGCCCATGGCATGACGAAAAAGCGGCTGAAAGACCATATTGAAGACGGCAGACAATGGAATTTTATCTGCAAATCACACGATGGATTGCTCCCCTTTATCTTCCTGGACTCAAAGAATCCTTTCGGGATCAAAAAAGTCAACTGGGCCAATCTCTGTCAGAAAGGAAACGAGGCGGATGCGGACGCATTTCGCAGTCTACTTGATGATGAGTATACGAGGAACCTATGCGAAGCAGGAAGGATCTTTGAAGAACGAGTTTTGGAGAAGATTTTCAATGGCAGCGTTTCGGATACTGGTGGGTTTCTGTGGGAGGAGACCGAGCTGGATGTGGACTTAGAAAACATCGATGACTTACTTAAGCAGGTCGCCAGAAGCGAAGACACGTGATTAAGGCGATAGCTTAGTCAGAAAACGCTGCAGCGTTTTCTGACTAAGCATATTCTTAGCAACTACCCTACACTCAAGTAAGTATTAAATAAATAAATATCTTAAATACACACACACACACACACAATAAATATCTTAAATTATAATCTAGCTCTGGGTATCTCAATTTTATTCTGCTAGCCAAAAGTCGCGCTTGTCCAAACTATATACTGGGTCCGTATTACACTTGCCAAACACCAAATATACTCGTGTAGGCAAAGAACTGGCATCGCTGTTAGGCCAGCGCTTGTGTGATCTGGCAGCTTCACTCAAACTGATGCGAATGTCACTCGTCTTTATGCAGACAGCTGACTGAAGCGTTTGATTGGAAAGACGCACGACACGATTGAAGAAGGACTTCCAAGTGCCACTGAACAGCGTCACATTGCGTAATGCCAGTTGCTGCAGCTGGTGTTGACAAACAAAATCGATCAAGTCATTCTCTGAAGTCCAGAGATGGCGAAAGTGTGCGCGACGAAGCGTTGGCCATTTCAAAGACCGTAGGTCTATTCTCTGGCTACTGGCCTGTCCTCCAGACTCGGTACATAAAACAAGTTCCTGTAGGTTCGGGAATGACCGTAGAAACTGCTGCACTTCGCTGTGCTCATAACCGCGTACCACCAAGTTACTGATGTTTAAAGACACAATATTCTCGTTAATAACGAGCCATTCATCGTTCTGTATGTCGAGTGTACTGGGAATGTTCAAACTGGTTATATGGGGGAAGCGCAGTAAACTTGGTAATAGCCTGCATGCGAGGTCCTCTACTCTGGCTTTGAAGAAAGGGACAACCCGTGTCTTTTGGCAAAGTTCATTGTAGTACGCACTCTTGAACTTTCCCCATCGCCATGTATGTACATGTGATAAGGTCAGGGTGGCCAGGCTGGGAAACATTTCCAAGATCATGGCCAGTCCATTGACATCAGAGTCAAAGACCCGGGCCGCTTCTTGAGTAGAGAAACGCCTGTAAGCAACAAAGGCCTCCATCTCCGCTTGCTTGCATAAGTCATCATGACTGAGAGCCTGGGGGTGAGTTTTCCACTCGTTAAAAGATCCAAGGTATGGCCAAGTGCCATGATAGAGAGTTAGGTGCCTGGCTGCAGAGGCAGGACTTTTGTTATAGTTCTGAGACTTATAAAGCTGCTCGAGACACTCAGCAGTATTAATGGCTTGAACGTGGTGGAATAAGGCAGGTGAAGCAGCATAAGCGAATGCTTTGCTTACTAACCGAAAGTTTTTTAAATCAGTTGTGGACATTAAAGCCCAAGAAATCTCTATAATAATTTCAAGGGGAAGACTCTCCATGATGAGTTAAGGTATATGTATTATGTAAATCCTATATGGGCAAGAAGGAATATAAATACCTGGAGAAACTAAAATAATAAGAAAACAATTATAAGAAATAGAATTAAAGTTTAAGAATCAATATAAAGAAATAAATAACTTAATACTTAAGCTATAAACAGAAAACAGTTTTAAGTAAAAGATAATTATTGAAAATTAAATTAAATTCTAAATATAATTTTAAAAGATTTATAATATACTTTATTTAAATACAACTTTATTAGAAGTTTATTTTTATTATAATTATTTTTAATAAATATTAAAACTTCATAAAATAGATACTATAAATAGAGTAAATAATAGCTTAATAGAAAATTAAATTATTTTCATACTCTATAATTAATCTTCTGATGTATCTGAACTATCCTCAACCATCTGAATTTCCTGGTATTCCTGGAGAACTTGAGCCATTTCCAATGACCGAACATCCTCCTCAATTTCTGTAGTGACAATAGCTCTGTGGTCTAGTAACAGTCTGGCCACGTCTATGAAATCTCGAGTAACTGCATGATACAAAGGGGACTGATATGAAGGCCCAATAGCATGGGGGTTTGCTCCATGTTCTAATAGAACTTCTACACACTCCCTATGCCCATGAATCACCGCACACATTAAAGGTGTACTTCCTTCACCTGGTCCAGTGGGGATGTTGCGGGTATCTATTTTCGAACGACAGGTATCACGTATCGCCTTTGAGATGAACTCGTTATTGTCCTCCTCCAGCATATTTCTCAGAATTCCGAAGCCGTCAGTTTCAGTCTGAGTCAGGACTTCTGCGAGAATATGAAGAGCCGTGTTGCCTAGCCGGTCCGGCTCGAGAGGATGCGCTCCGTGTCCAAGAAGATAGGCAATGGCAATCATCTTGGTACCCATGAATCGATCCGACGGTGTCCGAAGTAGGAAATGAAAGTTCCGGTCACCCATCTGCCACGGCATGACTCGATTGAGATTTGCTCTTGCGCTGAAAGATAGGGAATGCATCATCTTGATTCCCTGAAGGCATGCCTGGTAAACTACCCATGAATCTGCTGCTGGAACTGCGAATCCCAGCATGGAAAGGTAGCGAGCGCGAGCACAGTCGCCAGCAAGCACAGCATGAACAAGGTCATCAGTAGGCCCGCGGATGCCTATGATAGCAGGCTATCGTAACAGACAATAGGTAGCTCGACAGATGCGTCATCGGAGCAATCACTAGCAACAGACGAAGTAGATGACATTTTGAAAGGTAGATAGATTTGAAAGTAAGCTGCGGAACGAAGAGTCTAGCATAAAGGCTTATAGCCCTTCTTTTAAACCTCATCATCTGTTAACTCCCCTGGATATGTTTCCTGTAAATTGTTTCTGTTTCCTGTAACCTGATTTGGCGCCAAGTTTGAAGCCTCCCCGCTGAAGAGTCTAAAAATAGCATACACAAGACGTCCCAAAAAGTATGGAAAAAGCGCGCGGGGAAAGTATCTTAACCATCTTCCACAAACAAGTAAAATCACTGCTTGCGAAACTATGTATTACCTTCTATTTGTAACTCGCTGTACGCTTCTATTGCTGGAGCTGACTGTCTTTATTGTCATTTGGTTTGGCATTCCAATTGCCTCTATTTACTTCACATGGTTTATCAACATGCAGCTCGCGCCAGCTCTCTCCGATGAACACGTGGATCAAACCACAGAGGCATTATTATGCTTCGTATTCCACACAATTTTCTTCTCTATCGTTCTTTGGGCTCTACTTCCCTACTATAGTGCTAAGGAAAGAACTGCCTCCACGCCTTACTGTGCTTATTTCCTGTGCAATTGGCCTCCTCGCTGAAGCATTAACGGTTGTCTCAATCCATGTATCTTTTATCGCATGGAAGTGGTCGTTTCACTTGGAAGAGAGTGGCTACGTTGACCTATCTAGACAATGCTACGCTATGGCAATTTTTCTAAATGTGCTGTGGAGTTTGGGCTGGGGCTCTTTTCTTATTTTCTTATCTGTTGTTATAGACTTTGGCATCCCTTCTTGGTTACAACAGATGTTACTTGATACAAGAATGCTTTTAGCTCTCTTTAATATAAAGATACAGAGAAAACAGAAATTAGAAAGTGTTATATAAATATTTATTATATATATAAAGAAGCTAGTTTTATTTATTAAATGCTTTGATATTTTTTAATTAAGTAGTATTATAAACTCATTAATCATATAAGTAAAAGAAATTTATTTAACTATATACTATGCTTAAATAACTAATACCTATAATTAAATTAAGCTATGAGGTTCCTGCGTATTATCTCGTTTCTTATTTGTTGTTTCCTCTTCCTTCTCATGTTTCCGTTTTATACCTTGCTGACGAAGCTGTAACTGTGCTAAAATCTTATTAACATTATCGGCTCCCATCGAGCTCAAGAGATTATCCACTATGGCCTCCTCTTTATTTCCCGATAGGGAGCCGATAGGTTGGCTAGAGCTTCCTGTATGCTCTAGACCTGGACTCGTTGTACTAAAGATGCCCCCAGTCTGAGGCTTGGAACTCTTTGCACCAAAGATACCTGTATATTGTGGAGTTGGTGAAGTATCAGAAACCTTCTCTGTACCTTCAGAGGAATACCGGACTTTTAGGTTTCTCTGAAGCGAAACTCATCCGTTGACTGAAGATGCCGGTATATCCTGTAGCTTCTGCTTGAGTTTCAGGCCCATTTGCAAAACTCAGTTGCGATGCAGGCATACTAAAGAGTCCCCCTGCTTTATTTTCTCGTTGAGTTTCAGACCCATTTGTAAATCTCAGTTGCGATGCAGGCATAGAATCTTTGTCTTTAGCTCCGAAGATGCCGGTGTATCTTGTAGCTTCTGCTTGAATTTCAGGCCCATTTGTAAATCTCAGTTGCGATGCAGGCATACTAAAAGAGTCCCCCTGCTTTATTCTCTCGTTGAGTTTCAGACCCATTTGTGAATCTCAGTTGCGATGCAGGCATACCAAAGAGTCCCCTTGCCTTATTTTCTTCGCTGAGTCTTATTTTCTTGAGCTTTCGGCCCATTTGTAAACCTCGGTCTCTTTGATATCGGCATGAAAATTCGTCTGTTCCCGGGTGCACAAGCATCGTCTTGAGTATCAAGATCCTCATCTCTTCCACGCTTAAGTTGCCACACCTCGCTAATCATCCCTTCTGGGAATATCAGGCGAAGCACATCGGCCAGCAATAGAAAATCATCGCTCATGAGGACGTCACGAGCATCACCGATAAATGAGGTCGGGTCTTTATTGAACTCTTGCGTTTTCTTGAACGCCTCTACAGCGTCCCTGAGAATGGAAATGCCTTTTGTGATTTCCAGGGCAATTATGTCGTCGCTGTTTAATTTCGAGAGGCGTTGTTCTTTGACCTCATTGTTGAGCGGCTGAGGGGTTTTCCTCCGGGGATAAACTGACCCTGCTTCCAGTGGTAGATAAGCTTCTGAATAGACGACATGTTTAGTGTAGATGGTTGGAGATGTACTGATATCGATGATGTGTAGATCACACGTACTTTGTTATCTCTTATATAGTTAGATATGTAGAGTTCTGCTTCTTGCAGGACGTTAGCAGACAACTGAATCACGTTTCAATTACATGTTCACAACCATGTTTCGCTTTTATGCTGCAAAACGTTGAGAACCGAATGGAAAGTATTGTATTAATAAGCCCCTTCTCAACATAGAAAATATCAATTAGTCTGGCCAGCAATGGATTCCAATTATCTCACACTTCTAATGAAGTATCTACGCATGTATAAAGCTGTGTATGAGGAAAGAACCTCACTGAAGGAAGTCAAACACCTTTCACAACGCCTGAGAACTGCCTATGAACATGACCGCATCTCATGGATGGACTTTAACGACTGGATGGAAGAACTCTGGGCTGCGGCTGATGAGGGAGCAGGTAAGTTGAGATGAATTTGTATGATCTACAGCTAACAAGTTGAAAGCAAGCAAGATTGCCATAATAGATAGGCGACTAAATCAGGCTTTGTGAAGGAAGCAACATATATAGCCTCTCGTTTCCTCAATCAGACTCATACCGCTAAGCTTCAGGCGCTGTGCAGGCTATCATGTCAGTTTGTAGCTCTTAGAGCTCGTCGGTGACTAACTATTTTCCATTGCTTGTAACCTTTCTTCCATCCCTTTGATCTTGAGAGAAATCTCTAAAATAGCTGCTTTGATGTCCTCGATGTACGAGGCAGCCTTATGAGTGTTGAGCTCAGGGTGCTCTCCGTGCTGGAACAACACAACGAGAGGTCGTTTCCAGCGTGGGTCAATCATGCCTTGTCTTTCGCTCGAAGTGGAAGAAGGTGTAAGTGGGGTACTGCCCCCAGAAAACGACGTATAATCCATGGATTGATTAGAAAGGTAACAGTTGTAGAGATGAGGTTTGTTTTGCCACAGAACTCGCTTTAAGTAGGTTCAGCCGCTGTCGCCTTGCCCATCGCACGACCTGACTACAAGGATTTGCGGATATGAGCTTCCGGGCGCTTCGGGGCAGACCATATCACGCCAAATATGCCAGTAGGAAGCCTCCCGTTGACACCCTCAAACTTGATGGTGTTGTGGGTCGTTAGCGCTAGATATTTCCATAAAGACCTTGGCTTCACCTCCCAACTTTCACTCCGATATTTACTCAATTTGCCAACATACTAAGAAGTCACAATGAATAACCAATCTGCAGGAGCTTTTGAGGACCTTATGTTATCTTATCAAGAGGGCTTGTACGCAATGCTTAGTTCTCTTCGCCAACTTGAGGGCCATTTGAACAACATTCAAGCTAGGACGTTTGAAATGACCGAGGAAATTTCCTACCTTGTCAGCGATAATATGAGACTTTTGAGCAGTGTAAACGATCAGGTCAGTCAAATTACGATTAGAACGAATATGTGCTGATTGTGTGCCAGCTCTCGATTGCATCTGAGAAGGAGCCTTGTGCCCCAAACACCCCAGTCGCCCCCCCAGCACCATGGGACAGCACTGAAGAGAAAGAGACGCCGAAGGAGTAGGGTGGGAATAGGGTGGTAACTATTTATGGCTCATGTCAGCGAGAACTATCTATATAGCCGGTCATTTCCTCGAATACAAAGATGTAAGCTGAGCCTTTTCAGAGAAATAGTTCACCATGTTTCCTCATACTAAAGTCAAATACCTTCCCAAAAGCCCTGCCCATTGTAGAAATACCCCGGAAGGCTTTTCCACGAGCTGAGAAAGAGGCTACACGAGCTTGACACAAGGATGATATCCCTTAGAAAGGTAAGGCATCATCTTAAAATCACTCCTTTCCTTCCTTTCTAATTAGTTACAGGCCTATCGCAAAGTAACCTTTAGTCCTCACACCCCAAAGCCTATGGATCCCGATGATTACTTGGAAGAAAGGGGACTAGGACTACGACAATAAATACATTACAAGCTTATCTCAGATAGCTAGATTGAAATTCCATAACTATTTAACATATTCGTCCAATACCCCAAGAGACAATGAATCAAGACTGAAGCAACCGAACAAACCAGCATTTCAATAGCCAAGGTATACCACTAAAAGCAAGCAAACTGCAAAAGACGGGATGAAGCGGCTAGCATGATGACTGGCCGCGCTCGTCACCTCTACAAGACTCATTTTGGAATGAGCTAAAGAAGTATTAGTTACCAACAGATCTATATGAAGGTTGATGGCTTACCCATTGTTGCCTTGGGGAGACCACCAGTACCTACTGTTCCAATACTAATCTTTAATGGGGTTGGAGTGGAGGTTTGACATGTAGTTGGAGTAAGGGGGCTAGGTGTAAAGGTTGGGTAGAGATGTGATAAGTCCGGGAGTAAAGGCGGGATGTGTGTCTTCTCGACTACGACTGTGTCAGTCAATGTGACCACATGGACTTTGCGGGTGTCTGGCTCCTCTGTAGCCGCCGTGATCGTCTCGGTTACAACAGCTGTGGACAGAACAAACGTAGGCATATCCAACCTTGCGGCGCTTGGGTATAACTGTGAAGTGGCACTGTCGATCGAGCCTTCTTCGCAAACAAAGTTCAGTGGACCAATGTCAAGGTCAACATCCGACTGGCCACCAGTGATCAGTGTACGAATGCATGTTGGTGATTCACCTGCACACTGCCTATACGAAGGATTAGACCCTGGTTCTTTCTGTGGATGACTATGTCTTACCAAGAGACGTATGATTCCCCATTTGGTGCATTGAGTGGTACTGGAAAGCTAACTAGTTCTGGACCCGAACATGCGATTGGTTTGAAGTCATACGTGATGGGGAGAAAGTCTGCGTTCTCAAATAGAGAGATGCAGTACATGGTACCACATGCGGGCTCATTATCCTGCAGAGTTAGATCATATGCGCAAGATCGAATGGGGCATAGATTTACTTCATAGTTACTAGCGAGATTCCTGCTTCCAATTCAACAGGATTATAGAGACACGCAGAGGGGAAGTTTGCCATAGCCATGATTGAATGCATCAGCAAGCTCACCTGGCCGAGGAAGATAAGGTATTTCATTTTCGAAAGGTGTAAGTGGATGTTTTTGAGGCATTGGATTATCTGGCTAAGGCTCTTAATATACCACAACTTAAATGCATATAAGCAAAACCGTGTTTCAGAGAACAAAAACCAGGAACCTAAAACAATGCACAGAATCCAGGGGCGCTTACTTGGCTTTCACAAATCAGGTTCTTGCTTACTGCAAATCTCCACACCCACAAGTCCATAAATGCAACATGGAGAATGCACCGTGTAACACACAGATGCCGCTGCTCAAGCATATAAGTCAAGACATTTCTCGTGTTGCAAGCCATCTACCCCCTCTCAGAACTAATCACTTCCCTTCCAAACCACTTTAAAATGGACCAAGGATTCTCTGCAAGCCCTCACTTGAGCTTTGCCGAAACGCAAGCTTTTGTGGACTCTTGGAACCAAACCATGAACCCCGCTCCTCTTCCCGTGCAGAACCAACTCTACCTCCGCCCATTGCCAGAGCAGCACCACGGTTACAACACCCCCTCCTTTGAGTGACCCTGGTGCATCGTCGCTGCCCATGGGACCTCCAGGAGGAGCTGGTAACCCTCAGTCATGTACACTAAACCTTGTCGTGCGAGCAGAGCATATGGAGAACAATAGCCAGAGGTGAGCCTACATCGAAAGAAGAAACATTCGCATACCTAATAATATCAATAGCTCTGAAACAAACAGCCAGATCGCTGGTCGACTTGACCGCCTGGGGCGCGAGCTTGAGACTTTTAGCGGTATCGTATCGGATCTGAAGACAAGCCTCATTCATCTGGAAGACAAGATGGAGTCGCAGCGAACAGCACATGAGGAGGAAGTGCGCACTTCAATTGAGAAGATCAAAAAGGGCATGGATAAGTTCTTTACTTGCTTTGCGAACCAGTTGGAAAGCGAGATGATAGACACGGAGGGAACGTAGTGGGTGCAAGGCTGAGGTGGCAATCATGTGATGCAAGAAGCATGTATGTATGTACTCGATTAAGGCTAGACCACATGGCAGGCCCATAAGGCTAGACACCCCGTATGGAGCCACTTTAAATTGACTTATCGGATTTGCATTTGAACCTCGCGCATTAATTCCTGTCACATCTAGCAGGTCATTTGATCATGGCAAGAATAGGTGGAATGGACTCAATGTGATAAGAAGTTCTCACAATCACAGGCAGCTAAGAAAAGAAAATCGTCAATGGTACATCGAGCCTCGAAAAGATGGTGTGAACCACCTGAGCTAGAGCAAGCGCTATAAAGTTACCGGACAATCGGTAACCAATCAACAACACTACGAGTATCCTTTTATGGAGACACATGTAATGGCAGTCATCACTTGATAATAAGCGAAGCAATATGCGCTATTAATCATTTCAAATACTAAGAATTCAACCTCGGCTTTTTGACGCCCCTCCTGTATCCTTACTTGCGTTCCTCTGTGGTTGCAAGCGGCGGACTGGCTGTATCTTTACGCTCTCTTCATCTCGCCGAATTCTCCCATAGATAGTTGGGAATACAGGTTGCGGGGGGACCACAGGTTGCGGGGGGACCACAGGTTGTGAGGGGACCACAGGTTGCGGGTCTGAGAAATGATTTATAACTCTCTTGCCATGAGAGCTACTAGACTCGGATGACCGGGAATCCCGCTTTCGCTTTATTCCAGCAAGGGACTTTGGTATTTGTGGTGGTGGGCTCTCTGGCGCTCTTGACTGCCCAGGTATGTCTTGTATATGTGGGGGGTCCGTTGATCCTGCCTCCTCATTATTTCTGTCTCTTTGATCCTTAATCGCTGCCCTTGTTGCCCCTCGCTTACTTCTGACGGCTCTGTTTGCTGCGCTGTAGACTCCTCTCCCGTATGCTGCATCGGTGGGGGAGTCCGTTCATCTCGCCTCCTCATTGTTTCTGCCTGCTCTTCGATCCCAACTTGATATGCTTGTTTATTTGTGTAATCAATCCCTATATCTGGAAGGCTCTGTTGCCTCTCGCTTGCTTCTGACGACTCTGTTTGCTGCGATATGTGTTGCATCGGTGGGGGAGTCCGTTGATCCCGGATCTCCATTGTCTCTGTCTGCTCCTTGATCGCTACTCGTTGGCCCTGCTCATTCGTGTATTCCGCCTCTATATTTGTAAGGTCCTGCTGATCCCGCCCCTTGGTCGCTTCTGACCACTCTATTTGCTGCGTTGCAGGCTCCTCGTCCATGCCATGCATAGGGAGAGGGTTTCGTTGACCCCAAATCTCTATTGCCTCTGCCTGCTCTTCGATTATGCACTCTGTTTCTGCGTCTGGAAGGCTCTGTTGGTCTTGCCTCTCTGTCGCTCCTGCATGCCGTATGATTTGTTGCGTTGCAGACTCCTCCTCCATGTCATGTATCGGTGGCGGACTCCGCTGATCTTGCCTCTCTATTGTTCCTGTCTGCTCTTCTGTTGCATCTTCCGTAAGTAATGGGCCGTCTGGATCCGCGGTTTCTATCATCTCCTCAGGGCCTGCGTCACTGTTGTTGGATAGGTCAAATAGGTCCTCCCTCAGACTCGAATTGTGTCATCTCTTGGTGTGGGGGTTCACTTGTGTTGGACTCCAAAGCATCTCTTATTTGCTCGGTCTTTGAATGCCCTTCGTGATTTCCAGTCAGCTGGTTATCTGCCGAAAGAACATGATCCGTTCTTTCCAGGTTATCGCAAGGCAGGGGATCACGGTGATCTTGCCGCAAAATAGTCTGAATGCTGTCGGAGGGCTCTTCCTCAGAATCCATCTGGGCATCTCTCATTATCTCTGCATTTGTCAAGGGTTGATCTTGTGATATCTCCTCGTCCAGCAACAGAGGATCGCGGTGATCTTGCCTCGCAATGGATTCTTCTATGGCATGAGGTACAGTACCTGTTAAGATGTTCGTTGCATCCAATACTGGTTCATGCTCTGCGTCCTGTACCGCTGGTATTCGAGGCGGAGAGCGGCTGAAAGATCTGATGATTGTTTCATCTGCCTTAGGTTCCACTTGTTTCTTCTCAATTCGGCAGGACTTGGGTCTCAAGACATTGAATGTGGATAGGCGCTTGTGCTTTCGTACCCGGCCTTTGACTGTTTCGTTCTCCCCCATGATGATATCTTCCTCCAAATCACTCATTGAAATATCCTGAGGCTCGACTGAGGACATACAGCTCTCATGTGATAGTTGATTAGAAGCCCAAAAGTCGAGAGACAGAGGCTCTATAAGGCCGACATACTCAATGGCCATGCTTCCTCTAAAGAAGGCATTAAAGGTATCTCGAATGACAAAGAGTGAGCTCACGTCATCACCTTTTGACACGGGACTGTCTAGCATTGGGATGAATGCCTGCGCTCGTAATTGAGAGTAGCTTTTTGTGAAAGGTATTCCACCCCTCCAATCAGCGGGTCGGCCATCCTTGCATTCATAACTACCAACGGTAGGATGTCCAGACGGGTTTGCCAACATTTCTTGAACCTTGGAATTCTTAAAGCCAAGTTGATAAGCAAGTTGCCCCAGGGAAACAATGCGAGACGCTTCTGCAAAGGCAGGCATAGTTTCCCCCGTACGTCCTGACGCGGATGCTCAGAGGAAAGACGCGCAAAATCCCTTAAGGCAGCCAGGAATACCGTTTCGTACGCAAACCAGGCAGTCGGGGTATCAGGGCTTGTCGACATCTCGCCGTCTTTGACCTCGATGCTTCGTGTCTCGGCTGACCAACAGCTCGCCAGGCTCTCAAATACAGTTAACTTGGGTTGTTTAGGCTCTCCTGGAACGCGTATAGGAGTCTCCATCAGATATTTTCTCAGGATCTTGGCTCCAATCGATATATACTTCATGTTTTCATGAAATGTCTCCATGCTCGGGATAATAACCTGAACTGATAAAACACGTCTGCGGACCTGCTCACGGAGATCGAGGTCCTTCAACCCTTCAAATAATAGGCCCTCATTAAACATGCGATGAATCGCAATTCTATCGGAATAGCTGCTAATTGGAGCCCGGAATTGCAAACAGCGAACAGTCTGTATGTCAACAGCTGAATTGATGCGGGGTTCGTCGTTAGTAATGAAATCCCAAACCTGAAGGATGTGCTTCAGAAACCGGGAGATGTTTTCGTCGATGTGAAGGGCCAGGTGCTTGTGAACGTTACCAAACTGCAAACCTGCTATTACACCAGGATACTTCAAAAGAGCATCCAAATCTTGGACTAGTAGTTCCCGCTTCAAAAAACCTTTCACGCTTATTTGCTTTGGTGCTGAAAGTCGGTTGAGACGCTCTTTGAATCTGAGCTTGTCGTTCTGCTTCTTGTATTTTCGGAGCAACCGGTAGATTTCGGCATCAGAATAGGGAGCCTCCCTTGATGTGGCTTCGATCTTGTCTTGGATGGTCTGGTCGTCGACACTGGCCAGTGCAATTTTGCGGGGAAAATCAACCCAGCTACCCTGGACGCACAGCAGTTTCACCACCCACCAAGACAGAGGCTCGTGGCGCATGGCCGCACGGATCCTGTGCCGTCCATCAAGACAAGCTATGGGACGATCTGATAACAGGGGGTATTGCTTTTGGAGGATCGTATGCTTCAGAGCGCTTTCAGATGTATTCAGGGCCGAGATAATGAATCTCAGGTCGTCGTACGTCACAATTCCTCGGACAAAGTTATCAGCCTCCTGACGCCTGCATTCTGTCTTGTCGAAACATTTGGCCAGTCTTCTAACAGCGTCCGGGTCGATTTGTCTGCCCTCCCCATATGGGAGCAGCAAGTGGACTGGGCAGCGGATAATGCCAACGAGTTCCATAGTTTATCTGTCGGTGTTCTAATGAGGCGTCTATCTCGTTATGATAGAGGCGTACAACGTCACCTTTTATTCCTTGATGACTCAATAGTGCTAAAATTAGGAGACTTGTAGGAGGTGCGCTAGGCGAGCACTGAGGGTGGGTGGCAGAGACCCCGTTTCTCGTTTTCGTCCTATGCATACAAAAAACATGAACTGGAAAGCGCGAAAATAGGTATATATCCACGAAGACGACTATGACTTCCCAAATCAATTTTCTCAGGAGCAGCTTAAGATGGCAGCTTGTAAGTGGATTGACGTGCAGTTTAGTGGACGAGAGGAATTCCGTCCTACTCTTGTTGAACACCGCACAGCCTATTCAGTCTTTGACTGTCAAGCGTTTCAACCCAGGGTTGTCCTTTCGATTGGAGGAATAGAGAAGAGACGTTTTTACCGGCGAATCAATCTCAACGACGCGGTCGATGGAAATCCAGGCGTTCTTTTACGACCAGTGCAGCTCGCTACACTGATTTTGGACTGTGAACTGCACAATCACAATCGCCTTGATGTTGTACAACAGTATCTTTCACGTGGAGAAGAGGTTATGCACTCTCTCCAAGCCAATCTATATCGCCACGGCCCGTCACACAAAATTGCCCAGTATGCCTTTGATATGTATTGGCAACTTTTATATCCTTTTGCTTCGACCGTGCTGCTGTTCATTGATGACCTGGGCGGTGTCGGCCCGGTAATCGAGATTTTGGCGTTATGGGCACGGCGTGCAAGATTATCAAGTATTGCAGCGCCACCGAGAATCCTCGTCTTGTACCATTGGCGCAACCGAACGGAGATGGATTCATTTGAGAGTCGCCTACGGTCGAGGATCATGTGTACCGTCTCAGGGACCCAACCCTATTCTCGAACTGGGATAACGTCCCCCATATACTTACAAGGCGAAATGGCTTTTGAGAGTGTTCAGTTGATACCGACATGGAAAGCTGCCTCGGAATTTCCATCTCAGACAGAAGAGTCGTTTGCGGCTCGGGATGCGGCAGGGTACGGGTTTAGCAGTGACCATCTCAAGCGCCTCCTGCAAACTGCCATCCTACAGTACAGCCAATCCAGCGGGCAACAGATCGATTTTGTACAGGCAGTACGCGTTTGCAATCCGCCACCCACTCAGTTGACGGAGAAGTTGATCCAGTTCCTTTCAACTACAAAAGATGCCGAGATGGATCATGTGGCTGTAATCGCATCGGCTCTCGACCTCGATGCACATCCCCCTGGCATGCACTGTGAGTTAGGTGTCTGGCCCCTGCTGATCCCCGCTAACGTCGCCAGTTTTTGCACCACAGACGACCTTTGGGAAAACCTACCGAGCTGCAGTTTCTCAAGCAGAGAGCCTGTTAAACAAAGACGGATTATCAGATCAAGTCTGCAAGAAGTTCACCCAGTTCTCACTAGAAAGGCAAGGAGTCTCTTCAGCTCATGCTCATCTGCGCCTACTCAGAAAATACCAAGCTACTTGGCGCGACTATGTCGAAGGTAATCTTTGTTTCGTTTGTCTCGTTAGACCACCGTCGACAACACTTGACTGCCACCACCGGCTCTGTGATGCTTGCGTGATGATATACGGTAGTCGTACGTCGCCCGATTCACCAAGCTTTCAAGTATTGAGCTGTCCTTTATGCGGAAAGCACCATAGAAGGCAAATATTTCTTCAGCCGCCAACGAGTGGAAATCGCGTTCTTGAGCTTGGGGGAGCGTCTAAGTATAAATGGGAAATGCTCAAATTCCTCAAAGAGGTGCAATCCGCTATTGGGTTACCTGTGCCATTACAGGAACATTTCGACCTCGTCATTGGTTCTGGAATCGGTACGTCTCCTGACCCCTCTTTGATCGCGTCCTGACCTATGCAGGGCTTTTCTTCGTCCAGACTATCTTCTTGGAAGGGTGGGACTTATCTGATTGCCAATATCATTTGAAGAATGTCGGCGACCCAGAGGTCGACAGGAAACAATCTCTAGTCTCCTTTGGCAAAAATCTCACATGGAAAATGGGGAGAACAGCAAACTGTAACGGTGCACATCTGGTTTTTATTTTTGAGGGCCATCACTCCGCGGCACGACATACAGAGTAAGAAGACACTTCCCTTGATTGTAATCAAGCTAATCCAGGGTAAGGTTGCGCATGAACCTGCGCCATCGTGAGCCTGATTTTACGGTGCGCTATATGGGTGGGCCTTACAACGATTTATCTCTCAAATCGGTCACCCAGAGGATGGTTTCTTGCTTGTTCTACATCGAGCTCCTATTTCGCCCAGCATTATACTCGCCTCCAGAAGCAGCATTAGTGCGACTTCTGTGCCGTTTGCCCCAAGGCCCAGAAATGGTAAGTCTTGTCAGAGGCATGTTCCAGAGACGCACCCGCATACGGTATCGTGGAGCAGAAGCCACATGGAGTACAGATATCCTTGTGACGCCAACGGTTCTAGCTCGTTGCCGTAGCGGTGACTCTTTCTCCAAACTCCTCGAGGTACAAGTGTCTGCGATGGATACAGTAGTAGATGTGAGACTAGATGATAATTTGATGGGGGAACACAGTATCAGTAATTGCCCTTACAAGGTTGAGAGACTTGTTGAAGAGCAGGGGCTTGATTGTGCATTTGGCAGAAGGGATCACCAGTTTGTCAACGATATAGGCATCGGAAGCCAAGGCTTACGAGAGGAGATTGAGATGGTAAGCAACACCATAGGCAGGTTTACGCTGTCGGGGGAGAGTCAAAACAGTTGGATTTAGTGCTTAAATTGAATTGAGTTTACTGCCTCTATCGTGTCTGGCCGAGATAGCGATAGGGCTTACTCAACTTACTGGACGCAGCCTGCTAAGTTGGTGTATTTTGCTGACCCACCACACTGGAACTGCCCGCTGTAATGAGGCCTAAAAGCTACACTGCAAGTGTTTTTCAATGTATGAAAATTAAAAAAGAAAAACGTGACGGTATATTCAATTTCTAGCTAGACAAATTCCTTAGCCTTACTGACATGTTGGTCAGAAATATCCATCTCAGTCATTTCAATTGGCGTTGATTGCGAATCTGAGGGGGTATTTGAGTTAACAAGGACAGCTTGTGAGTCTGGTGGATTATAGAACGACGATTTAAACCCCCCAGGCTGCGTGTGATATTCTACATCGGCGAATTCAATAAGACGTTTTGATGTTGTATTTTGTACGACCATGTCGCGCATCATGCTAACGAATTTCTCCTCCCCAGACGCTATTATATGTCAGTTGTGAATAGAACACAGACTCTGCTACTTACCGACAACAACTGTTCGGCCTGGGTATCGAGCTTCTTGTCGAAGCTCCCTTGAGAACTCGTCAAAGCCAAAGTTGTATCTTCTTGACCAATATTCGTTACTTGTAAATGGGAGCTTGCGCTCAGGATTTCTTTTGACAGGATAAATGCACCAGACGATCAGGAACTTCTGGCTATTAGCAATCAATTGACTCAACGAACGGGTCAAACATGCCTTGTTGTCGACCTCCTGAAGAGATTGAAGCTGATCATGAACCCACCTATCTTGATCGTCGTGCTCCAACCACCAGATCAAATCTACGTGCCGACTTAGATCACCAAAGACGGGCTCACTCGAGTCACGCAACCTCGCAGACTTATCACGCAACCCATTGTCATGTCGCTTTCGAGCAGCCAGATGAAGTGCAAAAGGAAGGATGCCCGAAATGCCCAAACCCTTTGCAGTGAGGACAACGGTCTCAAAAGTGTGAAGCTTCAAGTCTTTGCCGTAAGGGCCATCAAGCCGAAGCCGGCTTTCAGGAAAGATCGAACCTAGCGATCGACGATGGTGTCCTATGGTGCGAGAGATTAAGAACGTGAGATCGGAGGCCTGGCCTGTTACATATTGGTCTGGGTTGCTCCACACTGGCATCATGGCATAGCCATGAAAAAGATCATAAAAAGGAAGGGGGCCAGTGAAGAATAAATAAAAGTAGCAGCCAGGAAAGACTGTGACAGGTTTGTCAGTTCCGAGTTGGAGCCGCATAATATTGCCATCATCCCAGAGATTCTTCACGGTCCCTGCTGTGTGGCCAAGGATGAACATCCTTGCCCATCTATAGAGGTGGGAGCCTCCCAATAGCCCACACGATACAAATATCGGGATTCTGGCTTTTCCTTCTTGCTGGAGGCAAACATGCCAGACGAGACCACCAAGTGCTCCCATGGAGAATAGTAAATGAAATAGACCGAAAAATCGTCCAAATCGTCTTCTAAAACAGGCGGCAGAGAAAACGACAACTACGAGGCCACCAATTGCCTCCGGGGCGGGTTAGATAGGGAAGAACAGGAGGCGAAGAGACTCACTACATATCCTGATTTGGTCAAAGCGTCGAATTTCTGACGGCGAAACAAGGCCAATGCCGAATGCAATAGAGCTTCACAGGTTGCAACTACCCCAATCCAACGGTGACCAACATAGTAGGTGGAAAGTGGGATCTGGACAAAATCTGCCAAGGCATTTGTTCTGCCACCGAGAAAGACAAGCATAAGGTTCGCTGATGCAATTACCGCCGTTCGCTGCTCTAACTCTGCCAAGTCACTGATGCCAACACCAAGGAGGAAACCATTTGCCGCAAGGAAGAGTATGAGCAACGAGATCTTCAAGCCGGTGACTGCAAGACTAGTACCGCCGAGCTTTATCTTAGAATACTTAAAATGCGTAACCCTGACGCGGATATATGGTTCGATTTTGGGATAAGAGATGCGACACACGATAAAGAGTACAAGTGATCCGATTACCCCGCAGAGTACATACAAGTAAATTTGGGCAAAATCCATGGCGGCAAGGTCCTTAGGTAGGGTGTCATCCCCAAGGGCAAACGGGTACATCATAGCGCTTATGTACCTGAACAGACGTAGGCGCGCGCCTTTGAGCAACCAAAATAGCAACCTTTAGGGGCTGCAAAAAACTGCTTTCAGTGCGCTTGTCAGTGTTCTGGATTCAGTGTCCTGTCTGCTTCATCCCGCAACATAAATCTCCTGCACCC
Organism: Populus x sibirica; assembly: GCA_019202695.1. Lineage (NCBI taxonomy): Eukaryota > Viridiplantae > Streptophyta > Magnoliopsida > Malpighiales > Salicaceae > Populus > Populus x sibirica. The sequence goes on from JAGMVL010001741.1 coordinate 39,184, forward strand.
TGCTGTCTCCTTCGGCCGTATTCATGTTTCCCAACTCGTTTTCCCACAAAGCCAACAACAATCATTAAACCATCCGTTTGAATCATTGCAATATGCCTAAGCCCTGGAAAGAACCTCAAGACCCAAAACGAAGCTTCATGCTCCGTACAGAGGGGCTTATGCGAAAGTGCAAAGACCTAACAAATCTGGGCGTGCAAGTAGCTCTCTACATTGAGGACGTCAAAGAAGGCACAGTCCTCCGCTACAGGACAGATCCCACCCTTCTCCCTTCCTGGCACAACGTTGCTCCTCTCCCAGAGGAGCCCGATGCAGAAACAGAGCCACCCGCTGTTTTTTTCGGATCCCTGCGCTTGAATTGCCCGTCGACAAGCGAGTCCCCTTTACCTTTGAAGCCAACCTGGGCCGACCTTGAAATCAGCAAGGCCAGTTGTGGCTCCAGCGCCAGTCCTCCTAGCCAGAAGAGGCAACAACACCAAGAAAACCGCCCAACCACAAAAAAGCGTGTTAGAGATGGTTCACCAGACGATGCAGAAGAACAGCGACGAAAGAGGGAGAGGAGCTCATCGACATGGTTCAATGACTAGGTAGCTGGACTAATCTGGTCTTTAATACTTGTATCAATAGCATGGGTTATTAGCAGATGTAATTTACGTTTATTGTTTTGTACCTTAAGTGTAATTTATCTAACTTCTTCCACATTCTTATATTTCTAGTCTACTTGCTTATATCCAGGCCCTTCATGGCATCCGGGAGACTCAGATGTTCTTGATGAATCATTCTTGCTGTTGAATCGCTTAGGGTTTGCGTAATTGTAGTTTGGGGGCTTTTGGCTGTTTGAGCTGCCTTGAGGCGACGAATAGACGCAACCCTCTGGTTTTTGTGTACATGACGCATTAAATGCACGCGCGATTGAAGCTGTGGCGATGCTGTACGTTTCGTGCAAACATTCATTGTTCCAGACACATAGCTTCTTGTTGCAGAGTCAAATTTGTATTTTATGTAAAGAGGTTCAACAAATGGATCTGGAGTTGATGGTCGTTTGGCGGCTGGTGTGCGCTGTAACGCTGGGGTAGGTTGCTTTGAGACATGGCGGGGCACTGCTGACTTGAATGCAGGAACCGCAGATCCGAGTTTTAAATGGATGAGTCTGTTGAGTTTATATGGGAACTTGTATACAGTAAGCTGTTTCCTGTAAATGTGTACTGATGCTGCGTTTTTCAGTTAACAAGCCGCAGATGCAAGTTCCTGTTAGTGTCTATTTCTCAACTATATAAATCTACTGAGGAAGCCTCTATCATTCCCAGATCAACAGCAATAACACCCAACCGATCACACCATAACACTATTACACCTAAAGAAATACTTTGATTTTATTACCACAATGGCATCGGCATCAGGCCTTCTATCCCCAGGAGGGTCTCGGCCAGGGAGTCCAGGGCCTGGAGTCAAACCAGCATTTAGCCTGACAACTAAGCCAGATAATTCAGGCAACCTCGGCCAAGAGGCATTTGATTCAATGACAGCGGAGCAACTACAAGCAATTATGAATGCACTTGATGCTAAGCGTGGTGGTAGTGGTGGTGCTCCTGGTGCACAGCCAGCAGGTCAGCCACCAGCAGAACAGCAGCCACCAGCAGAACAGCAGCCACCAGCAGAACAGCAGCCACCAGCACAGCAGCCACCAGCAGAACGGCAGCCACCAGCAGAACAGCAGCCACCAACAGGTTCTATTGAGTCATACGAAGATACATTTCTAGTGACTATGGAAAATACTCTGCCAGACCTGCACAAAATGTGTATCGAGTCGAATGCATTATCCAATTACATCTTGCAAGGCTGCCGTGAATTTAAAGGGCGACATGTTGATAGGGATCTGGTTGACTTCTTGGTACATATGGAGTACCAAGCAGATAAAAACGAGACCGACGAACAAATGAAAGAAGAAATTATAAAATATGTTCAAAATCCAACATCCCCACTTCCAGTAATGGAAGAGAAGCATGCTGCGGCAAAGCAACAGATGCAGGATCTTAGAATCGCCGCAGTCGCTCGTTATTACACTGATGCGGAACTCGAGTTCCTCCGCAAGCACGCTCCGAAGCATTTACCAAAGATAGCGTCAGACATCGACCTTTTAGCGGACTTTACATTTAAATTCTGCCCCGAATTTAAAGAGCGGCATCCAAAGGATGATATTTTCGAGCTACTATGTTTTGGGGAGCTGATACGTACATTTTTCCCAAAGGATGCCGATGCCAAGATTCAAGAATTTATTCAAACTAAAGAATTACCCCGAATCGAAGATATGAAGTTTGGCAATGACACGGACTTAGCTCAGCAACGAAGACAACAAGCATTAAACGTATTGGAAGGATTGCGAAAGCCGCAGCCAGGCAACGTGGACCCAGCTGCTTTTTATGATGCCGCTGAACGACGGAACTTCAGGAAACAGTTTTTGCGACTGCAGAGGACCCAGCTGCTGATCGTTGCGTAATTAATGATCCCGAAATTAAAGAACCAGTGGAAGCTACTATTATTGGGCGACATCCTCATCGCAGGAAGTGGTTGATCTGTGCCATTCCCACCAATAATTCCAAGTACGGGAAGCTAGAAAGGTTTCCAACCATCGATGGCGACCAACATCGTGATATTCTCGAGAATTACTCTTTAAAAGGGTCAGACCGGACAATTCCAGTTGGTAGTCTACTTGACCTCAGGGGAATTAGCATGGAGGAATTTGAATTAAACGGAGTTATTCTGTTACCATGGGGGAATGATATACGTATCTCTGGCTTGGGACTTTCAAACTCGAGAAACAGAGAGTTTAAAATGTTTTCAAAGACCGTCCTTTGCCAAAAGTGGGGAAGATCTGGCCTTGCAATGCTGCATGCCCATTTGCAAAAATGTGGATCAACGATCCCTGCAGGAAAGAACAAGAACGAGTTGGAATTACAGCCAAAAAGCTGGTATGGTCCATAGTCTTGTGCCTGGCTCTGGTAGCCGTTGTTTTGGGTTGCTTTTATGCTTTAGTAGTTTTTGCTAGTTATCTCGTACTACTTCAAGTCAATAGCTATTTTATACAATCCTGTCTTATACTTCAGTTGAGCCAATATAGTACTGTAAAAGATGTTATGTCTTAAGCTTATATATAAGTCATATAGGCATAAAATAACACACTAAAATTAGGCACTAGAAATTCCCCAAGGCATCTTATACTTACTGGTAAGAGAGCTTAAGATATAATGGAAAATACTCTTATCTTTTATCAGTAAAATATCTGTTTAACCCCCACCCCCCCCCCCTCCCCCCCCCCCCCCCCCTCCCCCCCCCCACTCCGCCCACCTCCTCACTCCCCCTCACTCCTCCCTCCCCCACTCCCTCCTTTTTTTCTGCTTTTTTTCTCTTTTTTCTAGTCTTTTTCTCTTTTTTTTTGAAATAATAATAAGAAAAAATATTATTAGTAGAGAAACAAAGTATTACTAGCTAAAACTATTTTAAATAATATTTACCAGTAAAATAAAAAAGTATTTAAGAGATTTCTTACTAGTAAGTAAAAAGAACATTATTAATAAAGAAATTAATGTACAATTATACTAGGAAATTAAAATTAAATTTTTAATACTAGTAATTATTCACTATTAAGATACTTAAAGTAATTAATTACTAGTAAGAGTAAAATAAGTAAAAACAAAGCATTCATTCAATTTCCTCCTCCATTCTAGCTATCTAACTCTTGCTATCCTCTTTGTCTTGTCTTTCAACTGGGCAAACTTGGTAGTAAGGCGGAAGGTAAGCTTCGTGGTAAGGCGGTAGGCTTTCACGAGCCAGATCAATCGCATTTGTCATAGATTGCCGACCTGGGCCGATACGACAGGAGCACCACATGCCGTCCTCCAAGTCATGCAAGTTGTCCCACCATAGACAGGCAGTAAACGCCATCATATTCCACCTAGATTTGTCCTTAGGTAAAGGGGACTTCCTGGACTGTCTCTAAGAAGCCTTGTATATCTTCACATGGACAGCCCTCTCTATGAATACGAGTATCTCGCAGAAACGCCAAGATTCTTTCTGGTGCAAGCACCTTTATGTCTTGAAGGGCGACAGGATTGCCTCGGCTATCCAACGCCTTAGGTCTGCCCCATAGCCATGCATGTGCCATAATTGAGATCAGCAGTCTCCGCCGAGCATAATGCAGTCTTTGCTCTCTTTCTGAAGTAGTACACTCTGGCGAGTGAAAGAGATTGACTACAGATAGAAGTTTCTGCTGAACGTGGACTTTGAGAAAGCCATTGTTTGTTGCTTTAAGAGAGAAAAGGCCTTCGTTGTTGAAAAAGATGGTAGATGGATTAATCCATGGAACCGACGAAAGGTTCGTTAAGGACTCGAGTTTCTTTTTAGCCGCTTCTTTTACTTCATGGGGCTGGCGGTAAATAGGTACGCAGAGCGTCTTTTTGCGGAAGAAAATCATCTTGAATTGTAAACAAAAGGATTTAGACAGAGCGTTATCAGTTCTGTATGTAAGTCGTTACCTAGATATCTGGACATATATAGAAGAACCTAGCGTACGGCCATTAAGCGCCCGTTGCAAATTTGGCTGTCACATTGCCGCGTAAGCCACATCTTTTCGCGTCTAAATGCAGGTAAGAAACGGGTTACAGGAGACTAAGAACAGGAAACAGGAAACAGAAAAACAGGAAACGGGAAATAGGAGATAGAAACAGAGGTATTATCTCTAAGGATGTATTAAAAAGCACTTCACAGCCCCAAGAGCTTCGAGGTTTGAACAAGCTAATGCTGAATAATAATCATGACACGCCCAGAAACAGCCCAATCCTTGGACTCTACTTGCAAAATTACTAAACGCAAGTTTTCACCTGCGCAATTGCAGCGCACTTTACGACACAAGAGGTGCAAGACCCTCATCAGCAAGAGCGACCAACTCCGCAAGCTCGGTGCCAGGGTGTATACAGTCGTTGAAGTCAATGGGCGCTACCACGTCTATTCATCAGAATCTTCGGATTCCTGGCCTCCAACCGAGGGAAGTCTTGTAAGTACAGGCCCAATTGTATAAAAGAAATATATTTACATATAGGCAGAGCAAGAATTACCCAGTTCCGCTAAGGTACTGGCCGCATATGAAGGAACTCTCGCAGGACCAGGCAAACCAAGAGAAGGAGGATCAGGCAGAGAAAGAAGAGAAGGCGGCAAGGGAGAGCAAGGAGACCTAATAGCTGTTCAACAAATCCACACTTGTTTTTTAGTCAAGTACATATAAGTATCAGAAAGACTACCATTGAGAAAGTACTCCTCCAAGGGGAAATATACAAGCCGATCGGACGACTGTATTACTGTGTAAATTTGTTCGTCTTCAGTATGTACACTGTGCAGACTGTTATGTTGGTAGGCATAAGCGTTGGAGACAAGGATGGAGACATGGGTATATCACACTAATAAACCTTCTTACCCTCCTTCTACAACCAACAGCTTTCTTGCATGTACCATGCATCATGTGTTTATCTTGGCACACCTAAGTACAGGTAGCTATGGGCCCAAATTTAGACCATGGTGTTTGCAGGCCTACATTGAGGTATAAAGCAGACATACCGCAGCCCCTCAAGCCTGACAGACAGACAAACACAACAACAGTTTTTTTTATCACCATATCATTACTTCTTCAACTTATTCATCCAGCCATGGCTTCAAGTGAACCTGGTGCCAAGTCTCTCAGATCGAAGGCACTGGCGTTGGCCAGAAACATTAGTGAAGCTTGGTTCACTGTCGTTGCCTCACATGACAAAACTGACTTGCAGGAACTACGGCTCTTGCTTGCTAGGCATAATGGCTGGTTAAGTGACCTTCAAGAGGAAGGGAAGGCCATTAGAGAGGATAAGACCATATGCATTCAAAGAGTAAGTTGTTCCTTAACAGCCTTCAACTCTTGATTGACCATCGGCAAAGAAGAGAACACGTTCACCATCCCCTCATGCGGAGCGAAAGCGCCATTGCGAACAGATAGAGCCCAGCGAGTCCGACACCGTGGCTTGCAGTACAACGACCGAGATGCGTTGTTCTACAAATACCAATGGCTCCATAGATGCGCTTCGGCCCAAGCCAGGGGGGAGGTTTACTGCGCCTACCATGGGCAATCTCAACGGCATCTTGCCGCGGTAATCCTCCCGCTTACAGACCCCGGCAGCATCGGCATCTTAGGTACGATGGAGCATTAGGCTTATCAAAGAATGTACCGAATTGCGTTGTTTTTAATGTGAACTCTAGGAGGCTTGAGTGGCGTGATGGATATGGGGACGGTGAACCATCGTCGCATGCACGAAAATATCCGGTTATATATTTTACTGGTCGCAGATTCCCAGAGAATGAGGCTGCGGGCTGGGTCTCGGCTGGGGACCTACGAGTGCTAAATGAACAAAGTCTACGACGCTCCGACGTTCCATTCTATCGGGCTGTCAGGGCCTACTTGGAGAGACGGACACTCTGTCAAACATTCAGGGCAAGATTAGGAGATCCTGACACTCCATTGAGTAAGTCTCCAACGTCTCTTGCAAGGTATAATACTAACGCTTCACATTGTAGTTGAGAGCAGGAGCTCCGCTGGCAGCACCAAATGTCCACCTCATGGGACCAGACAAATCCCGTTTCTCGATGGGACAGAGTTCTTGGTCAGCTCAGTCTTATGGCCTTTCTCTCATGCAAGGGTATTTGAAGGAACCGCCAGTGCCAGCGCATCGCAAACCGCCAGTGCCAGAGCATTGCAAACTGCCAGTGCCGCGCCCAACAAACCCCAGCCATTCTTGCCAACAGGAGATGCCAAGCACGTTGAACCTGCCAGATTCCTGTCGCCTGACGGGATTCGTTGTCGGTAGACATCCACCGGAAGCCACCACCTTACCCCCACTGAACACCCTGAGAGACTTTGCCCTCGGTGCACAGTTGGGGCTCTTTGTGTGGCCGGAGGAGCTCTCGCCGCGCATTCTCGACAGGCTGCGCAAAGCGCTTAGGGTACAGGGGGTCAAGCCACTTCCTATCGACTTTAGAAACTCTCAAGGAAGGCTTAAATGCCCATTATGCTTTGAAACAAGGGATTTTATCCAATGTAATAGATTTGCAAAACATCTCAGGATGAAACATTAGAGACAGTTATATTGTTTGCTGAATTTGATCTATTACTATTTAAAAGTGCATCCTGCCTCTGTCTGTAGTTACGTAAAGAAAAGCATATATAAAAATAGTTTACAAGAGTGTGACTTCCTGGGAAGTCGGCGCTTAAATTAGCCTGTAAGTACTCCTCCCACCTCGGCTTCTCTCTTCCCTCTCTTCTCCTCCTGTCTCCTATAAACCCTCTGATTACGCCCCAATGTCTTCCCAGCAGGCTACCTTCATGCTTAATGCAATATTAAAGATTCAAAATAACGGACATCTAGATGAGGGCGAATTAATAGCGGCTTTACTCCAATGGCCTCTCACTGATAGGCATCTTATCCACTCGTTTGCTCAAGTTCTCTTGGATGCCTGCAACAGCGCAATTTATAAAGACAACAGACAGAACAGTCGAAGCAACCTTCCCGGACCGCTTTCGGAACAAGATGGCCCTGCCAAACAAAAGCTCCGGATTGAGAGATCCAGAATTCACACAGACGATCGAGATACGCCTCAGATAACAGCCCTAGCAACACCTGGTCCCGAACCAGAGGTAGCATCAAGCATGTTATCACCTTCGAGTATAAACGCACCAAGCCCTCAGAAGGATCATGATGAGAAATACGGCGCGGAGTCCTGTCTCTTACAGGAGCCCAGCCTGGACCTCGTTAGTCAGAGCACCGAGGACTTCATCCGAGAAAGTCAATATGAGGTGTCGTGTTTCGGCTCAGCAGAGAACTCGGAAGGAACATATCAATCACTTTTGGACCTTATTGACGGTGATGCTGTTATTGGTGAACGACAAGAGGAAGAAGCCCGATGGACCGATGGTGCGGAGTGGCTATCCTTGCTGGAATCTGGACGAAATGACCGAAAGAAAGGAACTATTTGCTATGCAATAACGGCCATAGCGTTTGCTAGATGGCATGCGACCCAGGTGCGACTTGTCAAGGACGATACAACAAGTCAACAAGCGTCTCAGCAGGTATCAGCAAGGATTCTCAACTCGCACAGCGACAACGATATGCCCAGAAGGGAGAAGCAACGCAAGAAACTAAACACACATCTTGCTCGAGGGAGGAAGTGGCTCCGGTTAGCCGAAGCACTAGGTTTGGGTATATTGTTCAGGAAGGCTTGGTATAGGCTCCTGTGAATTCCATATCGTGCACAAAAGCTAACTAACAACAGGAAGCTTGCCAAGTCATCCGAATCAGTGGTGAATGCGATAATTGAAAAGGTCCCATATGATAAAGAAGATGACAGTCTTGCGACTTTTAGGAGATCAAATGAGGCTGCTCTTACGAACAGGCAGGACAAGTACTGACTTGTTTCGCAATGACCTTGAGAAGCAAGGGCTGGCTTCTCCTCGTGCTGTATCAACTCCTGGTTTTACGCAACTTCAGGAGATTCAAAACTCAGTTACCGGTAGCGAACTTCTCGTCAAAAACACAGACTATAGGTTCCCTGTAGACTCGCTGCAGTTACTTAATGGCCACCAGTGGATCAACCAAGACGTCATTCTGGCTTGCCTGCACCTATCGGATCGATTATCTTTTATTCGGGTTGGGAACTTTCATATCGCCCTATCAGATCAGTTAAAACGCCCATTACAAGTGGCGCAGAAGAAGGTTCGTCAATGGCGCCGTCAGATGAAAGAAGAAAACTACTTAGTCTCTTTATTTCCAATCAACTATAATGGTGGCCATTGGAGTCTTCTGGAGATTAATGACAAAGACCGCCTTATAACTAACTATAATGGATCAGATAAATATATAAAGGTTTAAAATTTATTAATAATAATAGATGTAATACTAATCAGTTATTAGGAAGCATGCAAGACAGAATTCCCACATTATTTATATACCAAAGGTGTAAGTATCCTAATAAAGCAAGTGAGTATATAGCTAATAAGGGGAGAACACAACACCACAACGAGATGGACACAACTGTGGCCCACTCGTCATTCGATATGCAAGGCGCCGGATGTTAGGTCGCTCTGTATTGGAAGAATATAACGAGAGAGAAATAAGAGCTGAAGCTGTAAGGCTCTTATATTCAGCGTGGGTAAGCGGCGAGCTGCATACTGCCCCAACAACACAAAAGCGGAAACGGAACACTGAGCCTGAATGTAATAGCTCAGATGAGGACTCACTGAAAGACATAATTGAAATAAGTGACTGAATCAGGTAACTGGATACTGCTAAACAAGAACTTGAAACTTGAAACCGTTTCTGGATTTCGATTATGTGATAAGGAACGGTTATACAATTACAGTCTTACATTACTGCGTTGTGATACTTTATAAATGGCTTACCTCCTCATATCCCCCTGGAAGATGGGAAATAAATTTATCTACTGCAAATATGCATCAACTTAACACTGTACAAATGCCTCCGAAACAGCGCCAAGGAGAGCGAAAAGCATCATATAATGATATGGTTTTAGAAGCTCATGAAGCCCCTGTTATTAAGTGCGCAATTGCGGCCTTATCTAATTGGATGTTCCTGGCTGGTTTTGTTGTCTTTCCTGGTACGTTTACGTCACTGGGTCGGGCTACTTTGCTCGGCGAATCTCAAGCAGGCAGAGCTGTACAACAGGTGATTCGGAATACGCCGCTTCTTGTTATAGGTATTCTGTGCTGTTTGGCAGGAGGTACTGGAATCGGATGGACTGCATGGTCATTCAGGAACAACTATGTTTGGCTGGTTGACCGTATCTTGATGTAGGTTACCTACAGTGTTACCCTGTGGCAATTATAAAGCTGACCAAGATTAGCCCAGGGCTGCTTAACTCGATAGTTGCCCTTCTTATGAGTCTAGTCAACATATACACTGCACAAGACGGAGAGTGGTCAACGACGGCGATAGTGACTGTATGTATTATCGGAACATGGGGGAATAGGAACAGGTTTAATGCTTGTGATCTGCGAAACGTGGCTACTCCGAAAGCTTAGACGAGAGTAACATGGCAATGATTAGGCATGGGAATCCGCATCTATGCCCATCCAACATCAACCCATCCGACCTCTTGCTCTTCTGAGTGCAGCCTCTGAGGTTTCTTCGCGGTGGCATCGTCTAGTTGAAGCTGTTGGGTATGTTTCTGTATGTATTCCATAGTATTCGAATGCACTCTTTGCATGTCTTGAAGCCAAGAAGATAAGCCGTACTTCTTCATGGCCGATGCGTAGTATGTATATGTCTTAGTGTTGTCTCCAAAGGTCATCTTTCGATATGCTCCATGTCTGATGAGAATATCGATTATCCCAATGGCTTCTTGCTCCGGAAGATAAAGGGCATACATAACAGGCGTGGCCCCGTATGCATCAGTACAGTCCGCGGGGATTTTCCAGTTGACAAGAAAATCTAAAACCATTTCGGGACATCCTTCTCTTGCGGCAGCATGTAGACCGTTTGTGCAGGATAGTCCACGTGGATCAGCACCTTTTGAGAGCAGAAATTTAGCTGTATCGATACGTCCGTTGAGTAAAGAAAGACAGAGAGGACTCATGATCGCCGGATCACAAGTTTTGACAGGGCCGGGCAGAGCCAAAAGTGCCTTTAAAATGTCTGTCCGTCCTTGGTACGCAGCAAAGGCAAAGAAGTCCAGGATGATAGTGTGAGTAACAGGAGTAAAAACAAGGTTTTGCTGCTGATCGACTTGAAAGTCCAGCAAGGGGAAAGGATTCGAAATGCTAAGTTCTTGTTTGATTTCCTTGGCGGTTTGGATATCGCGAAGATGGTCGTCAAGTATAACTAAGGCGGATCTGAGTAACCCAATTGAGTTGAAACGAAGTTGTTCTTGAAGGGACATAATGATAAGGGACTTTTGAGTGTAGTGAAAGATGATAGAAGGAGGAAAAGAACTGCCTGGTAAGGGAATCCAGCTATCCTTATATAGTTATGCCCGTAGCTATGGTCGTAGGCATTTCGGAGTTACGCAAGATACTGTGATGCAACATTTACTGCGTCTAACAATAGCAGAGAGACGGAGTCTGCCTCACCGGTCAATATTTGCACAAGACCATCACCCCGTTCAACCAATAAGTCAACAAACTTGATACATGTTAGCCCTTAAAAGAGGCCGTAGTTGAAAGCCTGCATGCGGTTGACCAAGTTGCCAGCCACAAGATAGCAAGTATCACCAATAAGAGCAGTCCTTTCGGGATCATGGGATGTATTCATGGGGTCCTACGAGGCATTTTAATCTTACCAAGCCCCTTTTCCATGCGAGTTGGCCATTCCTGGCCCGGATATGAAACCGAAATGGTCATATCTATCGAATTCAAAGGAGAGTCATGAGGCGCTGCATATACACTTGGCCTCTTATGGGCCTTTCAGACAGCCTTTCCTCCCTTCAGATGAACCAATGATTTAATAAACTTGGCAGTTGATAGTCCAACATATGGCCTCTCGTGATAAACCTGCATGTGATTGACCAAGTCCCCGACCATGAGATAGCAAGTACGTCAAATAGGGACGTCTGTCTGGAGTTGTTGGGTACTTTGGCGAGACAATATTTACTCTCTAAGACTCTTTTTTACACATTCTTAAGCGCCTTATTCATGACGAACCCAGATCTAAACCCATCATCACCTTCTCTGTCCAATCCGTGAGTTTGGAAGTGGTCATTTGTACACAGGAGATAATCGTTATTGGTAGTCTCCTTGGTTTGAGGTGCATTTCAGCCGACCATGCTAAAGACCAAGAGTACGTCATCTATACCAGTGGTGTTTCTTTCTCTATAGATGACTCACGCTATCTTGATGGCTCTGGCGAAGTATTTAAGGGGCAGTCCCCCTCCTCAGGACTCCTCCCAACTTCATTCCTGATTATCACCCAAGATTGTGCAGTCTCGTTTAAACCTCAAACTATCTCTTATTCTTAACATACAATGTCTTCCTCTCTCCCAAGTGGATAGAGACTTATCGGGTCAACTCATGTCTCCCAGGACAAGCGGGTGATCATTGATGGAACTGTATTTCCACTTCCGATGCCTTTACCTTTTCCCCTCGACTATCCTACACCCCCCTGGATAGGACTCCTATCGTAGTCCCTCCACTATGCTACACCGTACTCAAAGGTTCATTTGAGGATGTTCGAGCTCTCCTTGCCAATTCAGAAAGGACCGAGCAGTTTTATAATGACCTAGACGACGCTCTCTTCTTTCGCCAATCGTTTAAAGACTTCTGGAAAGGCTTATTTACTCCTTGAGTCTGGAGCAAACCCTGGACGACCACCCTCATCTAATGGCTTACATGGCGCGGCAAGCCGGGGACTACTGAATGAGATAGGCTACTATGTCTTATGCCGTAACGTTCCGGTCGATGTTCGAGATAAAACACTTTCAACGCCAATCATGTACGCCATGGATCTGGATTCTCCACGTGATTGGGATACTATCGAGTATCTTTTCCAACTAGGGGCAAGCCCGGAGGCCAAGGTTTTTCATTCAGGTCACACGTATGCCCAGATCGCAAGGGAGAAAGGGAAAGATGACTAGCACAGAAGCTTGAGGCGTACAAAGGCCGGGATGGACCATTGTATAAGAAGTCTCTTTACTGTTTGGAAATGTTTAGCTTTAGTAAAGTTCTCCGAATGTCTATAGATTTCCGAACTGCTGGAACTATGGTGTATCTTCTTCTGGGGATTCTTTTGGAAGCAAACCGGATGTAGAATGAGAACGGCTCTAGGAGAAGTGTTAGAAGAACATGAGTAAGGGGATTGATAAGTAAGTTCCTATATCTTCTACTGCAGCTACAGCTGTGAGCGTCTGTGCTAGATAGTCTTTTCCTATTACTAGAGCATACTCTGCATAAGTGTAAGATAGCTCGCCGCATGCCTCAAGGGTTTGCTCATAGTTGGAAGAGACACTCAATTGTTTCCCAATGACGTGGTGACGCCAGTCTGATGAGTATATAATCAATGGCATATTTCCTGAATTTGTCCACTTCCTGTAGTACTATGTAAGCCATTGAAAGCAGGTCCCGCCCTGATGAAATCAACAAACTGTCAGAGGTTTCACTACAACTAAAATTCATATTCGGCTGTATTATGCACGTGCTTTTGAATTTGGCCATCCGCCTTGCCACCGCCTCCAAGGTCAGAAGCAGATTGATTAGCTCTTAATTGTGTATAAGTCACATATATGTTCCCCTTGAATGGTGCCTTTGGCAATTTGTAATAAAAACAGGATAATAGAAGGCAGAAATAATACTATAATTAACTATGTTATCTGAGATATACTGATGTCCGCCTCGCTTGCATACCTTTGCGCTCTACATGGTCGCTTGGCTTCTCCATCAACTTCCGAATCTTCTCGTGGCCGCTTGTTGCGAGGCTGGGTTTCTTTGTCCCCCTTGGCGCGCAGCTTGATTCGCGACTCGAATTCGGAATAGTTGGTGAAGGACATGCTTCCTCAAGCTTTTCTGCCAAATCCTTTTTCCCTTCCATTCTTGCAATATCGGCATAACTCAAATCCTGACTGCCAAATGTAGCTAAAGGACTCGCTTCTAATTGGAAGAGCACCTTAATAGTCTCCCAGGTGCCTTGCTCGTCTTGTGGCCCAAGTATAGCATATAGGACTGGCGTTGCAGATGATCCATCGGTAACCTCAGGACTGGCTCTGTTTATGTTGATATAATGCCGATATCTTATTATTTAGCCCTCGCCAGGCGGCACCATGTAAACCATTAGGAGAAGACTCTCGTGCCGGGTTTGCTTTTAAGCTTTCCAGCAGAATAGCCATTTCTCTATGCCCCTGGCGGTTGGCTAAGAATAAGGCAAGATCTAGGTCTTTCTGTATATTCTCTTCTTGAAAGCGGTTCAGAAAATGAACAACGTCGGTCTGGTTTTCAAGAGCAGCCAGGCTTAGCGGGGAGAGCATTGTCTGGTGAGAGTATTCCAGGTCATTATGCTTGGAGAGGAATATGCTAAGAGGATCCAAAGGTTCAAGACAGTTTACTTTAAGTAGAGTGGTAGGTAGAGGGGCGGCCGAGGAGGTCAGAAGGAGAGATTGAGAGAGGCATTGTGGATTGCGTTGGGTATTTGATAAAGTTAGAGATATAAGGTGATGCTTAGAACAGGATGAGCTGTTTTGTAAACAGGTTTCGAGGATAATGAAGAAGGAAGTTGGGAGAGAATTGGTGACGGAGGGAGACTATCCTTAAGTACTGCTCTAGGGCAAGATAACATGAATCACGGAAAGAGTGTGCATCTCTTGGTCTTTTGTATGGCCGGCTGAAATGCAACTCGTATGCTGTCGACAAGGGAGTCCACCAACTAAATCAGCCCATGTTTGCAAATGGCCAGTTTCAAACTTATGGATTGGAGGATCTATGAGCCAACAACACCAGAGCGCCACTCCTATTGGGGTTGCTCATTGCCTCAGTGGCCTAACTTGGTCCATCTCATGCAGACTGTAGCCTCTTGTGATGGGCCAACGCGTATTCAACTCAGTGAGTCATTGGTTGGACAAGGTGATGGGCGGCTTGTAAAGAAGCTGCGGTAGATGCGGCGCCTTTCTAACCGATGTCGAGATGCATCATTCGCCACGTCAGCTGTGTATGCCTCATGCTACCACCAGTAATCTCATCGAGGCTGAGTCTGCCTACCTTGTGAATCATGAGACGCATGAAGAACCTTCACAACCCTCACTGTTCAACCAATAACTCGACGTGCTTGATACGTGTTAGCCCTTGATATAGGCCATTGTGATAAGCCTGCATGCTCAACCAAGCTGCCGGCCATCGACGAGCGCGAGTATCTCCAATGAGAGCGTTCCTTTCAGATCATGAGATGTATTCATGAGCTTTAACAAGGCATTTTTATCTCACCAAGCCCCCTTTTTATACATTCCTAAGCGCCTTAGCCATTGTTGGCCAGCCCAGTTCGGAACCTAAGTTGTTATACCTGACCAGTCCTTGGATGTGGAATTCGTCATTTGGAAACGGAGGATGAGAGTTGGTGGCCTCCATGCGAGTTTACAGTATAGCCGGCCAAGCAGAAGACAAGGGGTAGTCACCTATGTCATAATGCTTCTACCTCGAGTGATTGCCCGTGTTCTCTTTGCCCCTCCCGTACACTCTTAAGGGCCATTCCCCCTCTTTGTTTTACTCCTAACTTCCTCCTCTATCCACGATCAAAACATTAACAACTCAGCTTAAAGCCTCAACCATTGATCATCCTGTTTTATCTCTCCACAATGTCTCATTCACGCCAGTCTTCTAGCTTTGGAGCTGAGTCTCTTGTTGACTTGACTCAGAACGTACTCAAGCACCTCTCGGCTTCTATTTATAAGACAGAGGCTACTACCTTCGATGGAACTGTCTATCCACTCGATGCCTTTTCTCTTGACCATCGCCACGACCTGTTCTTACCTTCCTCCCGGCGAGACTCAACTAGAGGTCTCTCTGCTAAGCTGGGCTGCATACAAAGGCCTAAATGAGGTCATCTATGCGCTCATGGGCATTTCAAAGCAAAATGAACAGCTTCAAGATCATCTTGATGATGCTCTCTTCTTGGCCCACCTTGGCCAACCACATAGAAACAGCTGATTTGCTCATGGACTTTGGAGCAAATCCAGGACAAGAAAATTTCGATCCAATGGTTTGCATGGTGCTGTTAGACGGCGACAGATACCTCAAATCGAATTATATATCAGAGACTTCGGAGTTCCTGTTGATGTTGAAGATGGGGATTGTGCAACACCGGTCATGTATGCCATGCAGCTTGAGCATCCCTATGATTTGGAGACTATCACACATCTCTTCTCATTAGGTGCGGATCCTCTGGTTGAATTTGGTGATGCGGGTTGGAAATTGGCCAATGCATTTGCTTATGGGGAAAGAGGATCTAGCAGAATGGTTTAAAGTAAAATGGCTTGAAGCAAAAGCAAAAGCAAACCTTACTGCACGAACTACACCCACTTCAAGCCGCGAATCAAGTTGCACGATTGGCCGGGACTAGTGGCATGTTTCAAATATTACTTTCCTTCGCTGGGTAGCTATGACTTATCTACTGTCAATTTACAGGGTGACTTGTATTCGGAGATATATACCTAAGGAGTAGAGAAATCGAGAAACATGTGACTTTACACTGAACAGCCAATCATCTACTTCCAGACAATTTGGAAAAGGCGGTCCAAAGTGACAGAAAAAAGTATTTATCGAAGTCAGCTCGGTAGGCACTTTTATTCTTCCAGTCCATGACATCACGCTTTAGTGTCACTTGCCTTCTTCAACCACATTCTAACACGTGAAGAAAACCCTCGAGGCAGCCGATTCACTCTCACAATATGTCGCCGAAACAGCTGTCGCCGAAACTTTTAGCAGATATGCCGGCGATGATGGCTGCTTCAAGAAGCAATCTGCAGGCATTGGTCTTATCTGAGCAAGGAGCTAGGTCGAACAATTGATATATGTCACCATCCGCAAATCACCGTGGTTGACGTGTCCATCGAAGACGCCTTTCAATACTTTGAAGACCAAGCGGGAACACAATTTTTAGGGCTAGGCATACTTCATAACAAACCGAGGGTTAGAGAGCGCACAAACCTTCTTGCGACATATTTGCGCACAACAATGGCGATTGAGCGACGGAAAGCTGGTAGAGCACACAGGTGGAACAGCACATGGGTCACTTCTCAATTTCATCAGTGAAGCTAGAACCTCACGTCGGGGACAAGGCCATATCCAGACAGGCCGTGTTGGGATGGATATTCGTTTTGAATTGCGTCACAACGAAGTCAAGATCAGTGGCGAAGGCAAATTATCGGATTTCAATGTCAAAGAAGAAAGATACTAGTACTCGAGCACTAAGACTTTACTGTATTCTTGCTATCGTAGGTCACCCTATGTGCAAATCGCATTCCACTGCTGCTTTTCAGACGAGCCGGTGTCAATATTCTCCTTAAGAATCCGAGTTGACGTTGGACTCGGTTTCAAACCTTGAAAACAAAGAGAAGTTCCGTATGTTGTATTGCGGGCCTTGCCTGCAGTGGGGAGACTCAAGAAGTGTGTTGACTAAACCCATTTTGCCATAATATGCAGCAAATGAAAGTAGGTCAACAGAGAGCCTCAGTGAAGCGATGGGGATTAAAGACGAGGTCATTTTGTTGATCAACGTGAAAGTCGTGGGCGGGGAAGATGTTTATAGGAAACGCATATCTTCAGACTCGCCCATAGCGAACAGAATATCTTGTATATATCCTTCGATATGGTGAGCATAGAGGTTCAGCAGATCGATCTTCTTGTGACAAGAAAGCTCCGGAGAGTAAACATATTGACAGAAGAATATTATATTAGGGTTCTTAATGTTCCGGTCGATGTTCTTGATGGATCATTCGCAACACCAGTCATATAACTGGGAAACTATTGAGTGTCTCTTTAGCTTGGGAGCAGTTCCTACTGTTGAATGGGGTGAACCTTGTTGGACTGATGCGAGTAGCATTGGCGATGGGGAAGAAGGATCTAGCGTGGCGACTTGAAGCAGCAGCAGCAGTACTTGATTCACCAACTGTTTGGAATTCAAGCCGCGCATCAAGCTGCACGGTTATGGAGGATCTATCCTAGGGCTAGTGGTAGATAAGTTACTTATATTGATATGTGTGCTGGCGTAAGCTAGCCAATTATAAGAATTATTTCCCGCATTTTAACATTGCCTCTTTTGATCTTATGCCTCCTTTCTATTCGCCATTGGCTCGCCACTAATGGCAATGCTAGTGCCCGCATTCTGTGCTAAGACGCGTAGACCAATAATACAAACCGCATTCCATAGCTACTCTCCAGAAGCGTGCCGTATCCGAATTCGGAGTCGAGTCAGCCCCGGTAATAGTTTTAGGTCTTGACCCAGAAGCATCCAATATGAACTTCGCTGTTAGCGAAGGATCGATGGCGAATACACTCTACTGTTGAATGCACGAGCTTGTCTCATATCCATGCTTAGAATGTCCTAGCACTGCTAGGATGAGCATCCGAGCCCAGACTCACGAGCGTTTTGCATCAAGATTTCCTTAACGAGGCTGCTCATGTATGTTTACAAAGCTATCGAAGCATCCGTTTACATTGAAGACTACCCGGACTCGTTCCTCTCTGATAGTAAAGCGCTCGTATTCTCCCATTCAGCAAGACATACCACTGATGATAACGTCTGCGGATGGTCCGTACCAAGCACTCGTTGTCTTATAACTACACAGTTCCGCATGAGGGCATGAGCATCTTCAACCCGGTCGTGGTCTTTCCACAGAATAGCTTGATTATACATGCTCATCAGCGTATCAGGGATGCTCCTCTCCTAGTGTCCTCTTGCTTGACTCTAGCACTGCTACCTGGAGCTCTTCTGCCTCCTTCCGTCGCCCCTGGTTTCGGTATGTCGATGCCAGGTTGGCCATGCTCGTCAGCGTAGACGGGTGCTCCTCTCCTAGTGTCCTCTTGCTTGTCTCTAGCACTGCTACCTCGAGCTCTTCTGCCTCCTTCCGTCGCCCCTGGTTTCGGTATGTCGATGCCAGGTTGGCCATGCCTCGTCAGCGTATCGGGATGCTCCCTCTCCTAGTGTCCTCTTGCTTGACTCTAACACTGCTACCTCGAGCTCTTCTGCCTCTTTCCATCGTCCCTGGTTCCAGTATGTCGATGCCAGGTTGGCCATGCTCGTCAGCGTATTAGGGTGCTCCTCTCCTAGTGTCCTCTTGCTTGACTCTAGCACTGCTACCTGGAGCTCTTCTGCCTCCTTCCGTCGCCCCTGGTTTCGGTATGTCGATGCCAAGTTGGCCATGCTCGTCAGCGTGGACGGATGCTCCTCTCCTAGTGTCCTCTTGCTTGTCTCTAGCACTGCTACCTCGAGCTCTTCTGCCTCCTTCCATCGCCCCTGGTTTCGGTATGTTGATGCCAGGTTGGCCATGCTCGTCAGCGTATTAGGGTGCTCCCTCTCCTAGTGTCCTCTTGCTTGTCTCTAGCACTGCTACCTGGAGCTCTTCTGCCTCTTTCCATCGTCCCTGGTTCCAGTATGTCGATGCCAAGTTGGCCATGCTCGTCAGCGTGGATAGATGCTCCTCTCCTAGCGTCCTCTTCCTTGTCTCTAGCACTGCTACCTGGAGCTCTTCTGCCTCCTTCCATCGCCCCTGGTTTCGGTATGTCGATGCTAAGTTGGCCATGCTC